>JBBYHK010101127.1:0-41410 GCA_038382065.1 Adansonia grandidieri | reverse complement strand
TTTAAATTCATAGCTTCGCTTAATATTATTAATTAATGTACATAGCCATATTGCTTGTGGGCCTCCCGTTATATATTGTTTTTATTCATTATGCTAAATAGTGTATTACTTAAATCTTTAGTCTTTATACATGATTGTTGTTCTTATTAAGTATAGTACTAAGTAAGAACTATATTCAAAGAGATTGTTCTTACTATAAATTACTGATGCAAAATTTTAATTTAATATGATTATACATTTTAAAAAAGACATCACAATAGATACAAATTAATTGAATTTTTTGTTGGGAGGTTGAATTGTATTGAGATGTAAATAAAATGAAAAAAATGTAAAAATAAAACTAAAAAAAAACTGAATTTTAAATATAAAAAGTAATAATAAAACATATGGTTAAAAAATCATTCAACATTTCTAAACATGAAATATAGCCAATAATCGCAATTATGTTTCAATCTTTTTTACAAATAATAATCCTAAAATAATCATTAGCTTAATTCTCAAACTTTCCTTTATCATTGAAAAAAGAACAAGTGCTTTTAACTCCTTTCCACTAAACTACCCAAAACAAACTGTCCAAATTTAGTTCAATGAAAGCATTCAATCAAGAAAGATGTATCACATAAGCTTGATTTATTTAACTGAGTCATGCTCTAAATTGTATCAAATGAAAATATCATATAATGACAATTTGCCACTGATGTTTAGAAATCCTAACAACTACAAATCAAAACACGAAACTAGAATCAACTGAGCCTAAATATTCTTCTAGTTGCGGATCTAAATAAACAAGATAGCAATTCTTAACATATAAGTAGCGGAATATAGTAAAATCAAAAGAGAGCTGAAAGATATTTTAAAATTTATTAACTAATAATTATGTCTAGGACTTTAAAATTTTCTTTAACAGCAAAAACTAGTTAAACATTCTTGATGTGTTTAATAATAGATTCAAAAAAAAATTAAGCAAGAATGAAAGGAAAAGAAAAAAGAAGAAAATGTGTTATAGTAACTGATTGCAATCTTTTTCTTTTAGTATGTGTTCTTGTTCACCTTTCTGAATGTCTAGGTTTAATTTGTATTTATAGTGGTTAAAGAAAAACCTTAGGTTTTCTTAAAGAAAACACCTTAAAATAAGACTAGGAAAGACTAAAATAACACAAAGATATCTGATAGTTAATTGTCTCAGCATATTTAGTTGATCAAATATTTTTTGAGCAAGTAATATATGGTTGAAAAGGTCTTGAAAAGGTCTAAGAGTAACTTCAACGGTTAAGAAAAAAGTTTCCTTGAATAAAGACTCTAAAATCACATTTTTCTAACAACAAGCTCTAGAGGTAAAGCCTATCTATTCTTGAATTGTAAGAATCAAACTTTACACCCAAGAATTTTGGTTTTTTTTAACTCCAAAATCTTCTTTTCTCTGGTGATTATGATTTACAAGCTCTTTAAGATCCTTTTTGCTTTAATATCTTAAATAAATCTGAAAGTGAAAAAATAACATTAAGTGATTAACCAAATAAAGATAGAAAATAGAACGAAATTAAGAACAAAAAGGCGTAAAATTTGTAATTTATGAACTTATCAAATAGACCACACTTGGCTTTTTCTAATCCTAGACGAAAACAAAATAACAACAAAGTAAGAAAAACTAATCTAATCCATTTTTGTGGGAAATCATAATGGTATTTAGCATGTGACACAAGCCTTTGAACCCTTAAGTGTCCTTAGTGGATGAATTAACACTTGTGAAAGCTTACCACGACAACACTGGCAAACATTAAAAACATAAGAAATATTGAAGCTATACCAAAAATAATTTACTCCTAACTCTTCCAATAGAAATTAGAGAAAAGTACTAGACAAGACTTGTAAACTAGTAGCCAAAGAATTTTAGAAAAAATCATGCTTGAATGTATATCATTTGAGTTAAGCCAACATTAACACAACATATGTAATGAAAATAATGGATATTCAAATTTATTCTAACTTTTCACATGGAATATTATTTTCATTTGTATATAGTAGTAGGAAAGTGTTTACGCTTAATAATCTTATGAAAATAGTTTTTCCCATATGCTTGATTATCCATCCACTCTAAAATATTAAGAACATATAACTCAATGAATTGAGGTGTCTTATTCAAGGATGAAATAGAGCTATAGGGTGAAGTTACAAAAAAATTAGTAAAAAAAATCATAAATAATCTTAAAGAACTAGTAACACGAAAATTGGAGCATATAACATCTTGTCGGCTCATATCTTCATTCTCAATATTTAGTACTCCACTAAAACTTCATTAGTTGAATTTCAATGTACCATATACTCTATTTTCTCTTTTTTTTTTTCTTTCTCTTTATTTTTTGCTTTTTTAAATTAAAAGACAACGAGATAAATGACACATCGATGGACACATTATTGACATTACTCTTGTTACCCACAAAATAACATCCCATTAACAAATAATAACCCTCAAAATTGATTTTTTTTAATAATCAAACTCAATGTGCATGAACTCCATAACACCTAAGATCATATAACATGCTCTACTAATCCATTAGCATTAGAGTAGTTATATCTTTTTTGAGTTGAAGGGTCAAATATAGGTTTCATTAATAAAAAGAACTATTTTAGATAAAAAGTCTTTTTAATGAATAGATACATAAGGGTTTAGGCAATTTGGCTTTGGTGGTTTTAATTCTAAACCTTTATCATATCCATGTTTTGACATGTATCAATATAATCTCAAATGGTTTAATGAAAGTTATAAAAAAAAATGTGTGATTATAAGAGCACACAAGAAAAGAAAATGGATTATAAAAGTTGATCATGGGAACCACCACCATTTGTACACTAAAAGGCCTAGTTGTCTTAAACCAAAGTCATCTAAGTGTTCAACTTTTAATAGTAATTTGTACAAGTGATTTTGATGTTTTTCTTGAAGGTAAGATTGGTATGCTAACTGAGTTTCATGCTAATAGACTAGATTTCATAAAACTCATCCTTAGTACAAGAACAATATGTTAAAACACTCGAAAAACAAGGAAAAAAATGACTTTTCTCTCTCTTTTTTTTGGGATTTCTACTATAGACACCTAATTTGTATGGGCCTTATGCATTATTTTCAAGCATCTCAATCATCACTAAAGCTATTTGCCTATGATCGAGACTATTATGAGTCATCCCAAATCGAGTTAAGAGTGATCAAGAGCCAAAATGGAGTCAAACATGCAAAATCTACCAAGATTATCGATACTTCGGCTCCAACGATCAAAATTTTAAATACTAAGGCTTGTATCAATACCCTGTATTGATACAAGGGCTTTATAGTACTAAAATTTACTTTTGGGCATTAATGTGTCGATACATTAGTTAAATGTACTGATACATTAGGCCAAGGTATCACTACATTATGGTAATGTATTAGCACTAATTTGAAAAATCTGAGCCATTTATTTCACAATTTTCATATAGTTTTTCCATGATTTTTCCCTTAATCATTGCTCCAAAAATCATGAAAATTGAGGCTAAGCTATATTGGATCTTATTTCAAATGAAATTAAGTCCATTTATGCATTTATTTTATGTTTGGGCCTTATTTTATTTTGGATCAATTTCTAATTTAATTGGAGGAGGCTCAAAAAGCTAAAGATGATATGATTTAAGTATATTTCATGGGATAATGGCATTAGGGCTAAGGCTAACTTAGCCCTTAACAATGGCAAAGTTATTTTTTAAAAAAGATGAATATATGAGGGAGCCAATAGGGGGCTTCTTTCTTCCTACATTAAGGGGGCTTTAGCCAATGAGAAACTGAAAACACATACCATAGGACTTAGGTGACCAATTTTTGCATAAAATGCATGAAAAAAAAAAAAGAAAAATGAGGGTCATTTTGCCCTTTCATATAAGAATTTTTGGATTTTGATAAAAAACAACACCTTTTCATATTTCAAAAACATGTTGTCTTTCATTTTCAACCCTTGAAAAATTTCAGCACAAAGAAAAATAGAAAAAAGAAAAAGGCTAGAAAAAAGGAAAAGCAAGGAGAAAATCTTGATAACCTAAAGGGTATATCTCTTATTTATCATTATTTTAATTCAATTTTTTGATGCATTTGAAAGCATGAGCATATCATACTAGTGACCATCATATATTTGGCCTTTTATTGATATTCTTGCAATTTTTTTGTTCTCATGATTTTAATCTTATTGGATACATATTGAATGATTTTTGAGTGATTAAATATCCCCCCATGACCTATAGGCTTTAGCAAGCATGTATTCTCAATGCTAATATGTTTTGCTTCATGATTTGCATGATTTCAATATGTTACATGTCATATTTAAGCTCATCTTATAACTTGTCAGTGATGATTTGTGTTATTCAGCATGTTTTAGTCTAGGACATGTTTGATGAAATGCCTTTACATTCATACTATGCTATGTTGGTGATTTATTGCTATGTTACATATTGAGTTCATGTGGTGTTTCATGAAATGCATGCTTGTGTTAGGTGCCAAAATCGATTTTTTTTTTTAAATCCCCAAGCTAAGTTTAGGTTAGCTTAAATAATGAACCAACTAAGGCTTATGTTTTTTTACCATTTGATGCTATCAAACTTAGGGTATATAAACCTTTAAGTGCTTGGATTCATTGTTAGAAAGGCCATAAAAATTTTGTTTTTAATTAACTAATTTTAAACCTTGTTTGAGAGTCTTGCTTGATTGATTATGGTTGATATTGTGACAAATAGCTACGATTTAAAGGCTATTATAGCCTTTGAAATGGCATTTTTTATGCACACTATGTGCCTAAGATAGGCACCCCAACCAAGAAAATGCGAGGTAAAAAGCCATAGAGCATTCGAATGCTAAAAGGCTATTTCAATATCTTAAATCAACTTTTATGGTTAGTGAGTTATTTTGGTGCCCTCTTTCTAAAGGACTTTGGATGGACTCATTAACATACTATTACAGACCCATTAGGTTTGGACATTTGAATGTCTGAATCATAATTTGCCCTTAGGTAACCAAAAATCATTGTTCCCTTCTTTTTAGATATTGGCAGTAGTAATAGGTCAGATTAAAAAATTGTTTCATGAACTAAATGATTTTCTGGATATTTTTAAGGATTTTTCCCTTAAAGAGACTTTGAATTATCTTTCTAATGAGCTATTGTATGTGATTTTTTGATCTGCATAAAGGAGTTATGATTTTTTAGTCGTACGTTATCTAAAGGCTCCATATCCAGCAATAGGCACCAATGACCATCAAAGGATTTTCCTTGAATTTTTAAATATTTTCTCTTAAAATACATAGAATTGCCTTTACGAAGGTCTACCGTTTGCAGCTTTTCAAGTCCAAAAAAATCCTTAGTGATTTTTCTAAGATTGTTGCACCAATTCCCCTATCTCTATTGCTAAAACTGAATTCAAAAACTATTTTACCTAGCCAATGATTGTTTGGGAATTTTTCATTATTTTTAGGTGAAACCTTCTAATAACATATCATTTGCCCTGTTTAGGGTCCATTTTAGTTGGAAATTAAATTCGGGAAACCCAACAATCTAAACTATCTTATGTTTTCTAAAATGGAACACCAATAATGAATTCCTTATTTTCACTTTTTTGATGTGTTCCAATGTTTCGGGATAAGTTTGATTTGTGTCATTACAAGTTGTGAACCATGCATAAATTATTTAAGATATGGTTTAAGGCTCTAGAGTTTTTGAAAAATTAATTCAACTTTTTTGTTTTTATAAATCCCTTATTGATTTGAATATTAAATTTCACTTTTTTCTTCAAAAATACCAAAAATCTCCTATTTTACAACAATCAATGAATTTTTCTCCAATTCTCATCTATTTAGGTTTTTCAACCTCAAGTTTAAAACCTCTAAAAAATCAAGTTTTTACTTTCTCTTGATTTTTCCTAGATTTTATCTAATCAACCTTCAGTTTTATGCCTTAATCACCCTTCTGGTCCAAGCTCATCTCTAAACCATCAACCACTTTTTTCTTTAAATAATCGATGACAATCAAGAGATATATTCCCAATTTACTCTTCCTTTCCATCCTTTATTATCATTTTATATAATAATTGTGCTTTATGACAAACTTCTCTTGATTGTTTATGATAATACACTCATGGAATTTTAATTAAATATTTTCTAAAAATTATCAAGGCAAGGTTTTAGGATAGAGCTTTTGGGTGCCTAATTTGAAATACCCCTTTTCAAATCACCCCTAGAAAATCATTACAACAAAACTCTATGCTTTGCCTACATTTTGGGTGAGAAGCATAGTAAACTTTGAATTTGTAAAACCCAAGTTTCCTACTTCCAAAAAATTTATTTGAACATTTAGGGATTATAGTTGAATTTGACAATTAAAATCGAGAAAATCAAACTTGAGATAATGTATGGCTAAAAGGTATTGTTTAGGGCATTGTCTAGTGCTAATCCTTCCCCACGCATAATCGACTCCAAACCCAGTTACCTACTTTAGTTTTCACCTAAACCCTAAAATCAATCCTTTTAAAAATATTTTTCAAAAGTTAAAAGGATGGATTTTAGTAGGTGTTTAGTCACACCTAGTCTACATAATCGATGGCGATTTTAATTTTTTGGCTACTTTTAATAGGTGTCTAAGTCTACAATTGATTTGTTCTGACAATGACCCCACTCTTAGACAAGAAATGTTTCTTTCTTATCCTCATTTTTAATTCAAATAACATTTGTGGTTTGCTAGAGTGTTAGTATTGCAATCTTCCTTACCATAGGTAGGGTAAGCTAGTTTTGGGAAATCCCGTGCTCATACTTATCAAAATATGCATAACATAAGATAAATGTAGCAGAATTGAAATAATCAAATACCCAAGTTTCTATAAGATTTTTAGGCAGAGACTTAAATGTGGTTGGATTAGTGTAGACACCTAATTTCGTATGGGTCCCTTTTTTTGATAATCTTGAATATCCGAGATTGAAAACATAATGGCAACCCTCATTGGGAATGATCTTTTTCATATGAATCAGACATTCTCAAAACCTTTTTATTCATAGTTAAATGGCCATAAGTTCATGTGACAAAAAAGTCATATTTTAATGAATTTGAATTGATGAACATTTCACTGGGAAAAAGGATAATTTTTCTTTTGCAATCATTTTGAGTACCCTAACAACAGGATGTTGCACTTAATTTTTTTAAATTTTTTTAACATTTTGGCTTACTTAATACCCTCAACATTATCAGCTTTGTAACCACCAATGAATCTTGGTTCTAGTTAAGCCTTTAAGAAAAAAATCAAATTGGCATAAGAAAACCTCAAATTTCACATCTTATTTATTCAATATCAGATTGAAAACATTTTACCATGAAAGAAAAGGTGTTTTTGGCTCATGTTTACTCATATTCTTCTTAAATCAAGGATTTGGAAAAATGTCATGGTAGTTGTAGCAAAAAGTTATCCAAATAAGAGAGATTTTAGGCTACCATCATTAGTTTAACATAAGTTGAACTATTGATATCTAAATCTTTAAAGGCATAACTATTTGTTTGATCCCTACGAAATCCAAAAAAGATCGTTTAGGTGCTAAAGGTTTATGGTTGAAAGCCTAGGGCAATCATATGTAAATGATAGTGAACAAACCATTTGCAAGAGTTTAATCTAATGGTGATTACCTATCAAAAAATTTTTTCAAAATGTTCTCATTACTTTAGATATTGGAAATAGTTATTAGCAAAGTTCATGGCTTATAGTAAGATGCACAATGTTCATAAACCAATTCTTTTTAAACCAAAATTCATAATTAAAAGGAAAGGTATAGAGTTTTAAAGTTAAGATATAAACTACCCTTATTTGGCATAATACCTTAAGGTTGATGACTTTTAGGCCAATCATCCCTGGTAAACATCCACTAGCTCTTGGAATTTTATCGATTCAGCACCCCTAAAAGCTTATATTTTGCTCTTAAATGCATTGTCATTCTCTGTAAAATGCCTTCTACCCCTTGTGATATTCACATCTAGTGCTTAAAATTTACCACTCCTTGTAGGGAAGTTTCCTAGGCTATGCCATGATATTAGAGATCATTTGTTTCTAAATGAGCAAAGGTAAGAGCTTAGTATAGGAAATCGGTAAGGCATAATACATCTTTATCCTCTTTCTTTTTTTTTCTAAGAATAGGTTGAACTGCTTAATGGGTCCCTTCATCTTTTAGAACTCTAGATCAAAAAGTCTGCTTAAAGGTCTGTGAGGTGTGGAGATGAAGAGATGAAGAGACAATCTATATGGATTTCCTTACTTTCTTGACTTTCTATGGTCTTAGCTTCCATCGGCTATGACTCTTTAGTATTTAGTGATAGGATTATTTTATTGTCCTATATATGCACCTAGCTAGCATCCATGATCCTTCCAAATTTTATGCAACATTCAATTCTTTCTAACGCAAACAAAATGTCTGTAAACTCAGAGAAAGCATATCTGACTAGCTTGTCATAATATAAAGATGGTAGAGTATCCAAAAAATAAACATGCATTTCTCTATTAGTAAAAGGTTATTGGACACAAGATGCTATGTCTTCCATCTAAAGGTATATTTTTTGTAGCTCTCATTAGGATTCTTTTTCATATTTTAAAAGGTTCTTTGATATGAAGCAATTTCCAACCCGTGCTCATATTGTCATAAAAATACTTATGCTGAGTCCCTCTAAGTGCACACATGACCTTTTTCTAATTGGAGGTACCATTCCAGAGTTGCTTCAGTTAGACTTTTAGAAAAAATTTGGATTATTAATTTCTCATTTCCAGCATACCTAGCCATTTTATGACAATATGTCATCAACTATGCCTTGGAGCATATGAGTCCACCATACTTTTTGAACTTTGGAATTTTAAACTTTGGCAAGATAATCAAACCTAACACTAGCCTGAGATTATCAACATTAACACTGCTATAGAGCTTATCCCTCTCTATGGCTTCTCTTGTGCGGTACTGTTCTTTGCATCTACCCTTTATGGAATGGTGTCATAGTTAATATTAATGGTTGGTGGTAGATTAGGTTTAAGCATATATTTGATGACTATGCATCTTGGACATTGGTCAGTGGTCCTTCAACTTACACCTCTCAGATGTCCTAGTACGACTATTAGCAATAGTACATTTCAGTTGTTGGTAAACTGGCTCGCTTGTTTCGAGTAATTCCATTGAACTTACAGTTTGTGCTTGCATTTATCCTTGTTGTGTGGTATCTTTCATTTAGTGATCATGTTATTTTTCATTTAGTGATCATGTTATTTCACTTTAACATGGAATAAAAAACAACTTAAATTAGCTTGTGTGCATATGTACGTGTCATATCAACATTAGTCTTTATTGTTATCCTTGTATGGTTATCGATGGGTGTAAAATGGATAATGCATGAATAAATGAATGAATAAACGAATGATTGAGCGAATGAATAAGGTAGCATTTGATGGGACAGATTGGTTGCCAAGCTATTGGCTAAGTATCGGATTAGAGATTATTGTAGGGGTACAAATTTAAGGAATTCAAGTCATGATTGAACATAATTGTTTCATTGTAGACACCTAATTTCGTCCAGGTCCCTTTTTTCTTTTTTGATAATCTTGAATATCCGAAATTGAAAACTTAACGGCAACTCTCATTGGGAATGATTTTTTCAAATTAATCAGACATTCTCAAAGCCTTTTTATTCATAGTTAAATGACCACAAGTTCGCGTGATAAAAAAGAATCACACTTTGATCTTTAATTTCGAATATACAGAATAAATATTTAAGAGAAAAATCATTTTTTATGTTTTCTTGTCAAAATTTTGAAAATTTGTTATTGCAAACAATATTGAGGTTAAATTACCCATTTTTAGGAATTTTTAGAGAATTTTTCATTCAACTTGGAAAGTTGACTATCGTATAATTGTACCAATACCTATATGGTATTTATGCCGATATGTACTCCGAAAAATTAGAAATATTCAACGAAAAATTTACATTGGCATTTTATACCATAGGGAGTCAGGTTGCCCATTTTTGTGACTAATTTTGAATTTTTCACAGTATTGCGAGTTTTATACTCGTAAAATCTTTCCTTGTAAAATTATTTCAGATTTTGGATTTTTATCTTTACCATTTTGTAAATTAATATCTGGAATGATATATCTTATTTAATTCATTTTATATAAGTTTTACTGTATTCTTTGAAATTTTTTCGGTTCTAAAATATGAGCTTTCCTTTATCTGTAAAATTCTTTAAAAATTTGAATTTAATTACCATTAAATCAGTTTTTTCAAAATTCATTTTATTTTATAAGTTTTACATTTTCTTTTTGTGCCCAAAATACAAAGTTTTTTACTCCGTAAATTTTTTTCGAGAAGATTTTTCTTAGTTTATAATTTTTAAAAGTCTTCAAATATTATTATTTAATTCATATTAAATCAGTTTTAAAAAATTCCTTTTATTTTATCAGTTTTGCATTTTTTTTTTAAATTCTACTGCTTTTGAAATACAGAGTTTTCTACTATATAATTTTTTCTTTTTTTTTGAAAAGATTTTCTTAGTTTATAATTTTTAAAATTCTTCAAATATTATTATTTAATTCATAGTAAATTAGTTTAGGAAAATTCCTTTTTATTTTATCAGTTTTGCATTTTTTTTTTCAAATTCTTCTGTTTTCGAAATACGAAGATTTTGAAAACATAATTTTTTGGGAAGTTTTTTCTTAGTTTGTAATTTTAAAATTATTTAAATATTATTGTTTAATTTATATTAAATCAGTTTTGAAAAATTCAATTTATTTTATGAGTTTTAAAAAATTTTTTGTTATCGAGATATGGAGTTTTCTACCCATAAATTTTTTTGGTAGGATTTTTTTGGATTTATAATTTTTATAATTCTTCAAATATTATCATTTAAATCATATTAAATCAGTTTGAAAATTTCAATTTATTTTATGAGTTTAGAATTTTTCTTGTTATTGAAATTCAGAGTTTTCTACTTCATAAATTTTTCAGTAAGATTTTTCTGAGTTTAAAATTTTTAAAATTCTTCAAATATTATTGTTTAAATCATATTAAATTAGTTTTAAAAATTTTATTTTATTTTATGAGTTTTACATTTTTTACATATAATAATTTTCTCGACAAGGGTTTTTCTCGTAAATTTTTATAAGTTTGGTGTTTTAAATTTTTCTATAAATAAAAAATTGTTTTTATTATTAGGATACATTAAATTGATCAAATGGAATTTTATTTCAAATACATAATTTTTAATTTTTATAATTTAGTCTTTCTAATTAATTTTTACGATATAATTTTATAGATATTATAAATATCTCACAAAATCTCTAGAAATGGATGATGTCATGGATGACACAAGCCATGAAATGACAAAAATAATAAATTTACATCAAATCATTTTTAATCTAAAATCAAATGAATTAAAAAAAATCTAATTATTACTTAAATAAAAAATCAAAAGAAAGAAAAAAAAAAGAAGAAAGATGTTCGACCAAGGGTTGTTTATTCAGCTCTTGGACGGAAGGCTCATGAATTTGAAAGGGGTTTTTTTTTAGATGAAAAAAAGTTTGAAAAAGAAATACTAAAAATATACA
This sequence comes from Adansonia grandidieri, assembly GCA_038382065.1. NCBI lineage: Eukaryota > Viridiplantae > Streptophyta > Magnoliopsida > Malvales > Malvaceae > Adansonia > Adansonia grandidieri. Next base: position 29,784 of record JBBYHK010101127.1, on the reverse strand, counting down.
TTTTTTACTTAGTTTTTCAAGGTTTTCACTTAGGTTATAACACTTTTTTTCTTTTCTTTTCTTCATTTTGATTCATTTTCATCTTTATTCATAATCCAAAATCATGTTAAGGCTCATGGGTGCTCATCCATGTTTAAAGGCTAAATACGGTGGTGTTAAAAATTTTTGTATTTTTTGTTATTTTTCTTTTTTTTTCTAGCTAAATCTTGTTTTATATAGATATATAATATTATTCTTGTTGTTATGATTTTGATTTTATTGTATTTATGCTTATGTTTCTTTCATGTTATCTTAATGTTGATATGTTGATTAGAATAATATTATATTTAGTCTATGATTTTACTTTGATTTAACTTTGATAATAATTATTTTTGCTTGTTTCCATGACTTTTTATGTCAAAGCATGTATATATTTTATGTTTTTCACCTAGCCGAATCTAGTTGGAATTGTCCATGATGATTTTGTGCTTATTTTTGTCTTAATTTCATGGTTTTCATATTATTTTGTGGTGTTAGTAAACATAGGGATTAAATTGCAAAATTTGTAAAAGTTTTTTATGACCTTTTGGTCGAGAGCTTTGTAAACCATGAAATTTCTGATTTGTGTGTTTGTAAACATGTTTTAGTTATTTTTAACACGTAGGGGTCATTTTGCAATTTTAGAAAGTTTAGGGATAAAATTGTAAAATATAAAAAATATGTTTCATGGCAAAGGTGCTTGGCTGAACCCTTATATATATTTTTTGCTATGAATTTTGTATTAATTTTCATTTGATTTATTGATTTTTGGTGAGATTTTGTAGTTTTTTAGGGACTTAAATGTAAATATTAGAAAAGTTTAAGGATTATTTTGCAAAATGTTGAAAATTTTTGTTTCACGCCCATGATATTTGGCTGAATCTTCATGAATATATTTGCTGTGTTTTTCATGTTTATTTTCACATGTTTAATGATTTTTTTAGTGCTTTTTATGCTGGGACCTAAATGCAAAATTAAAAAGTTTAGGGACTACAGAGCAAATTTCAATATTTATGGGTAACATGGTTATTTTTATCACATTTAAATATTTTTATTATTCCTATGGTCTTCCATAGGGATATAGAAATTTTCAAAACCTTTCATATTCTCTCAATTTTTTGTAAGGCATGAAATGTAATTTTTAAAAGTTTAAGGGCTTCATTGCAAATCATGCATTTTAAGTCAATTTTGACATGTTAATTTCGACCTTTAAGGTAGAAAAATCATTTCATCATCATTTTAGTGTCCTTTAGGGTTATTGGGATACTTTCATGTCGAAGGTATATCTATGTGCATTTTGTTAACTTTTCTCACTAGGATGCTTTAATGCCAAAGCTAAATTTTTAGGATTGGTTCAGCCTTCCTAGATTATTTTAAAGTCCATTGGGATTACCGGGATACTTTCAAGTCGAAGGTATACCCTAGGGGCATTTAGGTAATTTTATTTTGAATCGAGTCCCAGATAGTAACTAGGATGTTCATATGCCAAAGGTGTATATTTAGGATAGGTTTGCTATTTCATCATTATTTTAATATCCTTTAGGGTTACTGGAATACTTTCACGTCGAAAATATACCTTAAAGGTATTTTGGTAATTTTTTTTTACCGAGATGCTTTTACACTGAAGGTGAATATTTAAGATTGGTTTAGCCTTCTAAGATCATTTTATTGTCCGTTAGGGTACGGGGATACTTTCATGTTGAAGGCATACCCTAAAGGTATTGTGGTAATTTTCTTCAAGCTGAGTCTTAAATAAGCCCCGAGATGCTTTTAGGCCAAAATGAGCATATTTAGGATAGGTTCGCCCTTTTTCAATCATTTTTTAGTCCTTTAAGGGTTACTGTGATACTTTCATATAGAAGGTATACCCTAAGGGTATTTTCATAAATTTGCATTAGAACTATATCTTATATGAGTACTAGAATACTTTCACGTCAAAAGTACACATTAAGAATATGTTCATCATATTAGGTCATTTCTAGGTTATAGAGTCAGTGTTTTTTCATAATAAAATTATTTTTATAAATAATGCAATGTCTCATAATTAAATTAATACATAGGATTCCTACTAGAATATGTGAGAAATTTTACGGATTATTTTAATAACGAGATATCCTTTTCAAATAAGAAGTCAGGATTTTTTAATTTTGTGAAAATAAAACCTTTCATATTTCGTATGGTTCTCCAGCAGGATAGATAGAGAATTCGTGTCCAGTTGGTTCCTCGAGAGGGTATGAATAATTTTATGATTTCCAAAAGCATTAAAACTTGACTTTCTCAGAATAATAAATTTCTTTAATAAAATATTATGGGAATTATAATTAAATATCAAATATTGGAACCAAATAAAAATCAAAATTTAAGTTAACATGCGATTAACGAGGTATCGATTGCCGAGCATCACAAGGTGTGATTGTGACAAACTCCTTGACCCTTTCATGCGATTTTTGATATGAGCGCAGACCTTGAAATTTGTTTTCTTGGGTTTCGTAACCCTAAAAAATATGAACTCCATAAGTGTCCAATTTCACCTAGGTAAAATAAGATTGGTGGCGACTCCAAAATAAATGGTCATTTCGTAACAATTATTTAGAGAAGTCGAATAAGCGACTCATCTCGGCAATTCAATGCCCAGGTACAAAAAATAATATTCATGAAGATGTGGACCTCTAAAGATAAAAGGAAATAATGATATATATAGATATTTATATAGAAATAATGGATACATTTGTCATTTTAAGTTGGGCTAGTCAGGATTCATATCCAGGCCATGTTGCGACATTCATTAACCAAAACTTTTTGATTTATTCACTCATTTATGGCTTACAAAACCACATTTACATGATTCAAAAAAAAAAAGTAACAAACAAGATTGCTTTTGCAAACAATTTATTCTTCTATCTGTGTTAATACTTATAGGGAATCCTTGTAAATATTGATCATTGTTTCTAAACCTTATATTTACAAAACCCAACAATTAGCCTAAAAGATTTTCTTTATGACCACTTCAATGCTCTTTGGCATTCTAATCCTTCCAATAATGTGATGGGAGTTTAACAGCAATATTTAACCTTAGTTTAACTCGGATTACATCAGCATCGAGTAGATTTTGAACTTTTCTTTTGAACTCATCACATTTTTCTATAGAATGCCCCCTTAATTTCACATGGTATTCCTAGTGTGCATTGATTTCATAACATTTAGGAAAAGGGGGTTCATAAAGAAACGTTTAGATGAATAATCAAATGATCCATGAACAAAAAAAAGTGTAATTTTTTATAGGTCAATGGGAGCGAATCGAATTTACTCTCTTGTAGTCTTCTCTCAATATAGGCACGAGAAGATGCGAGGTAGTGTTAGGAAGATTAAAAGGATTAGAGGGCAAGCTAATCTGCGTTGATACAGAATTGGGTGCCTTTACTTCTCTCATGTCTAACAGGGCACTCGATTCAATTTTTAAGTCTTTAAGTGTTAATTTCAACATTTGTTCCGTTACCTCTCAGATCTCATGCCTTATTTCTCTGACTCTCCTTTCAAGCTCTCGACCCTATTTATCAGTCTATTGAGCTGATTTTTTGTTCCCTGGATTCCATGTCAGTACATTTATTCAATGCACTCTAACATACTGATTCTTGCCTGTAAATGATCATGCATGTCTTGATCCTTAAAATACAATGAATAAAACAGTTTTAATATATTATAGAAATTACAAATGCATGAGCATATAAACAAATAAAAATGTGAACATTACAGATGTAACAAAATGCATGAATTAATTTACAAGTTTTCATGGGATATGGATGTCCTGCAAAAAATTTAAAATCCTTCATAATATAACAATTATTGTGAGAAATAAGTAAAAATAAAATCTACCATAGAAAACACAATGTACACTTGCAGATACAAAAGAATCAAATTATAAGAGTAAAAGGCTAAAAGTGTTCCACCATCTGTACCTAATTCGGTAACTTCTAGAATCAGGTATAACTCTAACTAGGTGAGCCCTTACAGTTCATTACATGAAGTTTGGGTTGAACATCTAAACCGATTCTCAAATCACTCCCCGTGTCTAAAAAAAACTAACAAGGTACCTTAATCCTTACCCATCGCAGGTTGGAAAGGGTTCAATTCCAGTGAAGGTATTTTCCATGCCATAATGAGGCTAACACCTCAGACAGGCATAGGGATTTACATCTAGTAGGTTTCTTGCTAGCCTAGACAAAGGCTAACATCTTATAAGGTAGAGCTACTTCACCTCCTCCTAAAATATTGTGAAGCCTATGCCTTTCCTATATGCCTGGAGGAAAGTCTGCATTGTGTGTAGAGGAATGAACAAACCTGTTAGGACCTTACACTTTCAAAAATAATAAAACACCTATCCTAAATGCCCTATAAAAATAATGCCACAAAAAAAAGAAAGGGGATAGTGAAAAATATGAACAGTATATACCAGAATTTCCATATAAATAAAAAATATAATAAAAAATTTTGTTTTAAAAATATCAAGAATTATAGTTGAATATTGGTTGAGATCAAATTAATCAAAATTTAGTTAACATGTGATTAATTTTAGGCTTAACATCTTGACTTGTCCCTAACAGAGTCGTCAAGCTATCACAGCATGGTTAGGATACGAATTCTAACCACTCGGACTTAAAAGGCGAATGTATGCGTTATTCCAATATATATATCTATATACCATTTTATTTATTTTAAAGGCTGTATCATTATTATTTTTCCTTATTTTTGGGAACGAGTTGTCAAAATGAATCACTTACTCGACTTAACCATAGATAGTCATATGACATGACTATTTATTTTTCTTGGAGTCGCCAACAATCTATTTTAGCTAGGTGAGATTGGTCACCTAGCAGAGTTCATATATTAAGAGTTATGAAACCCTAGAAAGCAAACTTCAAGGTCTACACTAATACTAAAGATACTTAAAAGGGTTTGGGATTTAATTACAATTATGAGTAAGGATCGATCCTTCTCAAACACCTAGTAATCATAACCTTATTAATCACATGTTAAATTATAATTCCCGTATATCAAAATAAAATTTTATGAAACAAACTCGTTATTCCATATAAGAAAACCAGGTTTTTAATATTTTTGAAAATTAAGATATCTTGCATACCCCACTAGAAAATAAGGGAAACACGAAAGTTTCGTCTAAAAATAATTTTAAAAATGCATGAAAAAATCCCTAAAGGCCTATGAACCATTTGGCCAAACTTATATGGGCCATAACTAATTTTTTATTTTTTTACAATTTAGTCCCTGCATGACATAAAACATAAAATCAAACATCTAACATATCCAAATCAACACAAAAATCACATCAGAATTTACAAGGAAGGTTTAGCCAATTGCCTTTGGCTATGGAACAATTTTTCACTTTTTACAAATATGCTTCTAAACATTTTAAAATTGCAAAAAGGGCCTTAAATGGTTAAAAATGCATAAAATGCATTTAAAAATGTCAAAAATACATGAAAAACACCTATAAAGGTCTCAACATGGATTCGGCCAAGCTTGGATGCCTGCGGAAAAATTTTTGTAATTTTTACAATTTAGTCCTTAGATTTTCTATAATTACAAAATAGCTTAATAAATCAAAATATCATGAAATCATCCAAGTTAGGCTTGGCCAAGCATGGAAGTACTCTTTCAAGGCATTCAAAAATTTGGGAAAATTATTTTTAAGCTTTTACAAATTTCAAATATTACGAAATAATCTAAAATACCATGAAATTGAGCATAAATAAATCATCAAAAGGCCTTAATCATTTTCAGTCAGCATGTATTTCACCAAAAAAATATTTTTTTCATCACTTATTTTCATGAATATCATTAAAAATACATGTCATAATTTTTACCAAGTTTAAACATGCATATCATAGTAAATAATGAACATATCAACATAAACCAACATGAAAATATTTAAAAAATATATAAAAATATATACATGAAAATAACAATATTTCTATGAACAAAAACAAATTATCTTGATGAAAATCAACATATTATTAATAAAAATAAAAAATAACAACAAAATAAAAAAATTGTTCATGGCCATCATACTTGGCCTTTCAACATGAATTAAAATCTACGAGCACAAGCATGATTTCAGCATAATAAAAGGACGAATCAAGCATAAAATAAAATTTTACAAGAGACTTGAGAACTTAGGAAAAATTTATGTTTTTAGTGTTTTCTATTATGGAAAAGCTAAGGCACCCAAAATGAACCAGCCTTCCCCTTTTTATGGGGGAATGATTCGACCAAGGGGGAAAAATCCTTTAGTCGAGAGCCTTCTAGGTTTTTCTTGAATTTTTATTTTTATATTATTTATTTTTTTGTTAAATTTATCTTTTTAGTTTTTTTGTATTTCGATTAGATTTTGTTTAATTGATTTTGTCTTTTTATATTGTCGTCAAACCTTAGTAAAAAAGGTAAGGCATGAGTCATGTAGGCTAGGTTTAGATTTAATAATGATTTTGATGATATTAAACTTAATGATAAAATTTAATCTTAATTAATTAATTCTCGTATAATTGAATTGTTAAATTCTAAAATTGAGCATGATTATTGATAAATTTTGAAAATGTATGAAAAATAAAATTCTGATTGCAAATTTCATCAAAAATGAAGTGGAGGGATTAAATTGTAAGAAAAGTGATAAATTAACAATTTTAATTACGAATGTAACCACATAAAAGCCCAAAAAAGTATTCATATGAAAATTTTGAACCTAAAAAAATAAAAATAAAGATTTTAGAGAGATAAACCATTACTAGGCCTCGTGAAAAATTTGAAAGGCCTAATTGGGCTTTGCTGGAAAGTTAATGGGCTAGGTGAAAAACAAAATTAGGCTTGTTGGGCTTTTAGAGAATAAAGTGAGCTTGGCAAAAAAATCAAAAATCTGTTTGGAAAGCTTGTCGGGCTTGTTGAGAACCGAACAAGCTTATTGGAAAAATTTTTAAGTTTTAAGCCCGTTAAAGAAATTTGGCCCCAAAAATAAAAGTAATAAAATTTTCTTATAAAAATTCCAAGTGTTAAAGTCTAAAGGAGATTTTGAGAAGTCTATGTATAAGAAAAAAATAATTAAAAATTCTAAACTCGTAAAATATTACGAGAAAAATCCTTACAAAAGAAAATTAATATTTGAAAAAATGAAAAACTCATAAGATAAATTAGTGCATTAAAAATGAATTAATATAAATTTAATGAAAGTATTGAAAGAATTTTTAAAATTCTAAACTTAGTAAAATTTTACAAAAAGAAAAGTTTGTATTTTGGAACCAAAAAAAATTTCGAAAATATGTTTAAATTAAAAATGAATTGAATTTAACACATTACTTGAAACATTAGTTAGTAGAAATAATAAAGATAAAAAATTAAAATATGAAGCAAGTTTTTAGTAAAAAATTTCACGTTATTAAAAAAAATTTACGAGCAGGACACTCGTGTTATAGTAAAAAATTTAAAATTAAATATTATAATTGAAATTTGACACCTGATAGTATAAAATGTCAATACATATTTTTTCTTGAATAATTTTGATTTTTCAAGGTAAGTATCGACATAAATACTATACAAGTGTAAGTAAAAATATACTATGGGTGACTTTCTAAATTTTATAAAAAAAACTTTAAAAATTCTTAAAAATGGTAAATTCAACCATGATATTATCTATAAAATAAATTTCAAAATTTATCAAGAAAATATTAAAAATATAATTTTTCTCGTGAATATTCATCATTTTTTATTTGAGATTTATTTTTTAGAACATTTGAAACTACACTTTTTATATTGCATGTGCATGCGGCCATTTAGGCAATTTAAAAAGGTTTTAAAATTTTCAATCTGCCTGAAGGAAGTCGACCTCTATTAAGGCAACTATCGCTAGGTTCTCAGTCTCAGATATTTAGGATTATAGAAAAAAAAAAGGCCAAACGAAATTAGGTATTTAGAAAAATTAATTGTAAGAATTTTTTTTCACAAATACATTATTAATGTTTATTTTTAAGAAAAACCCATCATAGCCCAAAAATTAATTATTTGTAGCTACACTATCTTTTTTTTATAGAAATTGACATAATGCATACTGCACATAGTGAAGTAATGAGTAAATGAATGAGATTATATGGTAATGATGGATATTTCATCACAAAGACAGACAAATGATGATGGAATTTTACTGCAACAATTACCAAATATAGAGGTCAGAGAGTTTCTTATGTTTAAGGTTTATCAACTGAATGGGCATCCAAAGGAAGTGTTTGGTAAGTAATTTGTAATTTTTGATATATAAATATTTTTGTTATAATATTCATTAAATGCATTTATTTTTATTTTTATTTTTATTTTACTTTGTAGAAGAATTAAAACCATGATTACTCACAATCAATACTAGGGGGCTCAACTCATTTGTTCGCTTGTATGCCTACAAAATTGAATGGTGACAAGTGTATTGGATTCGTAGGTAAAAACTGAAACTTGAGTTTTTCACATGAAGGTAGCATTTGAACATATAATGATATATTGGTTAAAAAAATGTACTCATGATGTTTTAATTGGTTGGGATTAATTGATCATAGCATGAATGATAATTCTTAGAAGCTTGTAAGAATTGATAATATCTATTATTAAAAAGGGCATGAAAGATTTATAAAACTGTAAGCAAATAAACTCATTAAAACGATGAAGACAAAGAAGAGAAAGATAATGAAAATGATAAAGATGGGGAAGAAAACATTGAAAATGAAGAAAGATACGATCAAAATTATAAAGAAGATGATGAAAACAAAAGAGATTATGATAATGACAAAGATGATGAAGAAAAAACTAAATTAAGTAGATGTTTTACGATGGGATATGAGATTTAGTTTGTATCAAAAAAAAGATGAATCTTTTTTATTCTATATATCTATCAGGTTCTAAAATGGCTTTAACATGGTAAATACTTCTATTGAAGAGTTATAGCAACAACCAAGCATATGGCATGAAATGATTATAACATGGAGGAGAGTTATATTAAAGAGCTTTAGCAATAGCAAGAGATACAGTATGAAATTATCATTTTTATCATTCTTAAAAAAAACTAAACAAGAAATTAGTTTCACTGTAAAATTAAGCTAATTTTAAATATTAGAATAAAAAATGTCTTTATCATTAATATGAAAGTAAGAAAATGATAGCCTCGAGCAAATAAGCTTGAAACCCGGTTTATGTCTATGAACCATAGTATACTAAAAGCATGTTCCATATTAGGAAATGTTGGGATAGGGTGCAATTTCGCAATAAGAGACCTGAATATTTTAGGTTGACATATGCCACTAAAAATTATAAATTAGAATGTATGATATGGATAATTAAAACATAATTATATTTAAAATTTTTTCTTTGAAAATTATAGTCTTTTTAAATAGTTTACCATTACTCTACATGTATTTCACATGTACTTCTTCAGTTTCTTAAAAGGAAGAATTTATTTCTTATTTTAATATTTGAGTTTTTTATGTTGATATCAGGTTTAAATATTTTTAATCTCTTAAAATCTCAATTGTTTTAATTTGTTTTAATCATATAACACATTTTCTTTTTATTTTTCTGTTCTTTCTTCTTGGCATTGAATTTTTTATTTTTAATTTATCCCTTGTTGCTACTCATTTTATAATATGGTAATGTTAAAGTTATATCTTATATGAGATTATTTGTTATTATTGTATATTAGTTTTACCACTAATGGTAATAATATGAATCTATTCTAGTTTTGGGTGTTAAGTAATTGGGAAGATATGATGAAGTTTGGAGTTTAAGACGACCATAATTAAGAATTTTCAAAGTCTTTGATTAAAGATTGTGAACTAATGATTAAGTAGAGCGGTAGTTAAGATTGAGAAAATCAGCTGAGACTTTTTTGCTTGATTTTGTTTATTTTTGTTTTTAAGCTTTTAGTTTTATAAAATCATTTAGTTGGGTCTTTTAGTTCATGTGTTCTAACATGGTAAAAATATACACCATGTTATGGCAAAATATTTTTATTCTTTTTATTTTGTTTAATCAAAAATATTGATTAAGATGTCATAATTTTTAATTTTAGTCTAATAGTAATAAATTTTAATTTTTAAAATTTGGGTCTTAAGCAATAATTTTAATGTTTTTACTATAAACAAATTCATTTTAATATTACATTGTTTTCCATTTATTTTTTTTTTAAAAAAATCAAATACTATATAAATAATGGTGCTTGTAAAAATTACTAATGACAATAATAAAAATTAATTATTTTATTTTGTTACTAATTCATCAATGTCTATTTTTAAAAACTTACCACAGTCAAAAAAATTAATAATTTGTAACTACACAATTTTTTTTTGGTAAAAATTGTGCTACACATAATGAAGTAGTGAGTGAATAAATGAGACTATATGGTAAAGATGGACATTTCAACCCAACGACAAAGGGTGATAGAGATCTTATTGCAATATTTATAAAATATAGAGTTTTTTGTGATTAAGGTTGATTAAGTAAAATGGCATCAAAAGGAAGTGTTCGTGTGTGCAAGTTATAATTTTTTTTTATATATAAATATTTTTGTTGTAATATTCGTTATATTACTAATTTAAAAGTATTTATTTTTTATTTTTTATTTTGTTTTGTAGAAGAATTAAGATCATTATTACTTACAATTAATACCAAGGGCTTAGTTCATTTATTAGCTCATGCACCTACAGAATTGAATGATGACATATGCATTTAGTTTCATGTAATATATTGGTTGAGAAAATGTGCTAATAAATATTTTAGTTAGTTGGAGATTAATTAAATATTTCATGAATGATAATTCTTGAAGTTTATAAGAATTGATAATATGCATGGTATAAAAGATCCTAAAAAATTTACAAAACTCTAAGCAAAAAATCTCGCTAAAATGATGAAGAGGAAAAAGAAAATGATGAAAGTGAGGAAGAAAATAATGAAATTGAAGAATGATATAATCAAAATTATAAAAGAGATGATAAAAATAAAGGAAGATATAATGAAAACAAAAGACATGACGGTAAAAGCAAAGATAATAAAGAAAAAAAGTAATTAAGTATGCTTCTCAAGGGGATAGATTTGGTTTGTACCAAAGAAAAATGAATCTTTTTTATTCTTTATATCTATTAGGTTCTATTAATATGGCATATACTTCTATTAGAAAGCTCTAACAACAACCAAGCATACGATATGAAATTATTATTATTAAAAAAAAAACTAAATAAGAAGTTTGTTACCTTAAAAAATCAAGCTAATCATAAATCTAAGAATTATCTTTATCATAAATATAAAATTAAAAAATTGATAACCTAGGGCAAGGAATTCTGAAATTAGGTCCATGTTAAGAAGTTTTGGATATGATGCTAGTCAATAAGAGATCTAGACACCAAATTTTGTCCAAGCAATTTTTAAAACACTCGTATCTAAAATAATTCAACCATTTTTAAATTGGGTTTGTTGGATTCGAATTAATTAGGCTTGATTCATTTCAATTTAGGCTTATTTGGAAAAATACAAAAAAATGTATATAAAATAAAAATGAGTGGAGGCCACCCTTGTGAATATATAGCCCATGACCAACACACCAAGCATACATTTTAGTCATGAAATCACAAAAACAAAAAAACAAAAAAAAATAAGAAAGAAAAAAATAAGAAAAAGAAAAGAGGTCATTTTGACCCATACACGAAACATGACTTTATGACATGAAATAATAAAAATAAACAAAAAGCCAAAAAAGACCAAAAAAAGAAAGAATGAGTGGCATGGGTTTCGAACCCAGGCCACCTCTACGAAAAGGGTCACTTGTGAAACGCCAAAGCTAAGTTTTGGTTATAAAATGACAAAAACAAATGAAAAATAAAAAGCAACGAAAAAGATAAAAAAAAAAAGAACAGTTGCCATGCTCAGCGTGGCAGCCGCTCAGCCATGGTTACAGAACCAACCACGGCAGCTTTTGCTATGGATCTGGTCCCTAAAACCACCAACCGTTTTAGCTTTTTCTTGGTGTATATAACCATCAAAGAAAAAAAAGGAAGAGGGCTGAAAAAAAAAATTTTCAAGAGTTTCAAGAAAAAAACAAAACACAAGCTTTCAAAAAAAATAAAAAATTCAAAGTAGGGTTTCTAATTTTAGAGGTTTTGGTGCTTATTTTGAGAATCCCAATAGTGAAAAGGAAGCTCGAAAAACACACTAGAGTTTGGGAATGATCCAATGGTGGACGGTAGCCAAATGTGAGGTAAAAGGTTTAAACTTTTCTTGTAGATCTAGAAAAATCTAAGAAGATTTAAGAAAAACCAACTTCAAATTTGGAAAGAGGAGGTCGAAAAAAGTCTAGAGGTGAAGTTTAAGAGCCAACAGCCACCGATGAGTAGCAGTCAACGACTGGTTCGGTGGTCGTCATCGATTTTTAGGGGTAAAGAAGAAAAAGAAGAAAAAAAAAGAAAAGAAGAAGAAGAAGAAAGAAAAAAAAGAAAAAAAAAAGGAAAAGAACAAATTGTATGGTGTAGCTTAGTTCGAACCCAGGCCACCAATATGGGAGAAGAGTAAACTAGCCACTAAGCCGCACCCTGCCTTTAAGTGTAAAATGTCAACAAAAATGTAAAAATGGTGTAGCGACGAGGATGACATTTTTATGCTTGAGGCCATATTTTATGCTCATTTAAATGTCCCTTGATAATATTTGCATTTGATTTTTTTATCATATTTGCTTTGTGTGCTAATATATGTCTATATATATATATACACTATTATTATTATTTTTTAGAAGACACACCCCAAGTTAGATTAAGATTAACCCAAATAATGGGATTAATCTCAGTTTATTATTTTTCACAAATTGACACTTTAATCTTGAGGTAATATTAAGCTACTTTTGTTGGGATTCAAGGTTAAAATAAGCAAAATATTTTTTAAAATATAATATCCTTTTTAGTGTCAAAATTTGTTCATGCCTTGATCTTTACTTAGATCTTTGTGTTTGTCGCATGGTCAACGGGCTGTTTTATCGTCCCAAACTACTCCAGGGTTGTATAGATGAGCTCGTGAAGCCCATGTCACTCATTTTTTTTTGCCATGAGTATTCAGATGTCCATGGCTCAAATTTAGTCTAAATAAGTCCGAGAAAATAAAAAATTCATCCTGTTTTATGCTGGCAACATTGTATTCATGACTTGAAAAATTATTTTTGAACCATAAACAATTTTTCATGAATTTTCTGACATTTGCCTATAAGGGCATTGAATCACCTTCCAATGGTGTCTTGCTTACCCTTGGATTATTCTGAATGAAGGAGTTATGATTTTTTGAAGTTTTTTTGTCAGAAACCCCTAGAATCAGCGATTCACATTCTGTTTGGACCTATTCGGCTGACCAGATGATTTTTTTGGATTTTTTAGGTTTTTTCACACAAATTTCGTGAAATTCCCTTTCCGTAAAGGTATCTTTTGTGATTTAACGATTCCATATGAATCCGAAATGATTTTTCAAAGTCAACTGCCCCATTTCCCCTGCATATGCTGCCAGTGTCGAACCAATCCCTAATGTGAAAAATATTTCCACCTAGAAGGCAATTTTCTAGGATTTTTGGAATAATTTTATATTGATCCTCACCGAGTTACCTTTGCAACGGTACTTGGTTTACCCGTAGGGACCTCCAGATGAGCTCAAAATAAATTCAGAAACTCTATCCTTTGTTTCTAACCTAATTTTCGAAACGTTCTTATTGAGGCGTTCGAATGCCTCATGATCTGCTCGGCTCATTCCCACAGTCTAAGGCTTTTAGACACGGACCAAAGCTAAACAAAATAGGAACATTTTAGCCAAACCTTCGGCTCTCGATTTTTAAAAGTTCTTTTTTTTTTTTTCAAAATGCGACCCATTCTTTTTAACGTCAAAGATTTTTTTATTTTCAGAGATACTCCAATCCTACTACTCCGAGGGGATACTCCAACCCAATTTTTAACTCAAATCCAATATTAAACTTTCATTTTCGGGGATACACCAACCCCACTACTCTGAGGGGACACTCCAACGCCGTTTTTAACTCAAATCCAATATCAAACTTCCATTTTCGTGGATACTCCAACCCCACTTCTCCGAGGGGATACTCCAACCTCGCTTTTAGCTCAAAATGACATCAAATTTTCACCTTTGGGGATACTCCAACCCCACTCTTCTGAAGGGATACTCTAACCTCGCTCTCCACATTCCTTCCAAAATCCAAATTTTTTTTCAGGACATCCCTTAGTCATCGAAACTTTTTTTCTCCTCAAATGTCCATTGAATCCGACTAAGTCTCAACATTGTCGTCTCAGTTATTCATCAATAATCAAAGACAACTATGAGATTTATTTCGATCATCCCTCTTTTTTATATATTTTGTGTGTTTATTTTTGTAGGGATTTATTTTTTGTTTTCTTTCTTATCTTACTAATACGTTTCCTCTTGTAGAGACCTTGAGCATTCATGCTTTAAAAGAATTATTTTCCAAATCATAAAACGATATCTCATGTCGGTATATCACTAGTGCTGGACATGAAATATTTGATTTTAAAAACCTATCCAGAGTTCATTTTCATAAAAAAAAAAAACCCTATGTTTCTCACCTCTCTGAGGCGCATAAGTGATAAAATTTTCATTAAAACCCAGACTCATATCTTTACAAAATTTCACACATTAGAGGGAGTTATATTTAAATAATGATAAAAAGGGAACTACGAAAATCAAGATTCAAGTAAGAAATAGTTAGATGGTATCGATTTTCAGTTGTTGTGGGGGTGCTAATCCTTCGCCATACGTAATCAACTCCCGAACCCAAAATAACGAATCTCTGGTATTATTTTCAATAGGCGTTCAGTCATGCCTAACTTAAAATGATAGGTGGCGACTCTAAGTTTATGGCCACTTCGTGGTGGCCATCCAAGACTAGTCGGATGGGCGATTTGTCCGATGGTCTTTTACTCTATGTCAAACATCATCATATTTTTAAGTCGAGTGCACTTTGGCCCTTTGGATCCTCCGAAGTTCGTAAAGGCCGGGTACATGAAACATCGACAAGAGATATAAATCTTTTAGGTTGGCATATGCCACTCAAAATGTAAACCAGAATGTATGATGTGGATAATTAAAAACACAATTTTTATTTAAATTTTTTTCCTTTTAGTATTATATTGTCCTTTAAATTCATAAATGCTCCATAAATGTTTTCTTCAATTTTTTAAAAGGTAATAAATTTTTTGTTTTCCTATTTTAATATTTCAGTTTATCATCTTAGTATACGGTTTAGATATCTTTTTATTTTCTTAAAAGTTGATATCTTTTCAGATTTTTTCAATTTGTTTCAATCACATAACACTTTTTCTTTTTCTTTTTCTTTTCTTTTCTTTCTCATTGGCATTCAATTTTTATTTTTAATTATCTATTACCACCCATTTCAAAATTACTAAAGTTATATCTTATATGGGATTATTGGTTATTATTGTATATCAGTTTTTGTTTGCTAATAGTTATAATATAAATCAAGTTTTAGGTGCTAAGTAATTGTGAAGATGAGATGAAGTTTAAGCTTAAAACAGTTGTGGCTGAGAAATTTTCGAAGTCTTTAGTTTAAATGAGATAGTAGAGATTGTGAACTAATGGTTAAACACATGGGAGATTTAAATAGAGAAAATCAGTCAAAAGTTTTTTTTTGCTTCATTTTGTTGATTTTTATTTTCAAGCTTTGAGATTTTTGGGGTTAATTAGTTGATTCACTTGGTTCATATGCTTTAATATTATAGAAATACATGTTATGTTATGGCAAAATTTATCTTTATTTTATTTGACAACAATTAATTGATGGATGTTTCATAACCTTTGATTTTAGTTGAATAGCAGTAAATTTTAATTTTTTAAAATTTGAGTCTTAAACAATAATTTTGATTGTTTTTAATATAAACAAAAATCATTTTAATATTATCTTGCTTTCCATGAACTTTTTTTTTAATTACATCATCAATATTTATTTTTAAAAAGTAATAATAATACATCATCAATATTTGTAAAAAGTAATAATGGCAAAAAAAATTATTTTTGTTACTAATACATCATCAATATTTATTTTTAAAAATCTACTACAACCTAAAAATTAAAATATTCGTAATTGCGCTATCAATTTTTTTTGTAGAAATTAACATAATATATGCTATGAGTCAACGAATGAAACTATATGGTAATTGATATACATTTCAACCTAATGATATACAAAGGGTGGTGGAAATCTTTTTACAACAATTACAAAATCTAAAGATCGTAGGGTTTTTTGTGTTTAAGGTTGATTAAATGAATAGCATTTAAAATGTTGGTAAGCAGTTTATCATTTTTGATATATAAATATTTTTGTTGTAATATTTATTGTATCACAAATCTAAATGTAGTTATTTTTATTTTGCTTTTTAGAAAAATTAAAACCATTATTACTAACAATTAATACCAAGGGCTTGGCTTATGCACCTACAGAATTGAATAATGATATATGTATATGGGTTCACGCATAAAAAATGAAACTCGAGTTTTACACCAAGGCAATATTTGATTATAAAATGATATATCGGTTGAGAAAAAATGCTAATGATGTTTTAATTGGTTCGAGATTAATTGAATATATTATGAATAATAATAATAATTCTTAAGGCTTGTAAGAATTGACAATATGCATGGTCAAAAAAGTCTTAAAAAATTTCTAAAACTTCAACCAAATGAACTCGTTAAAAAAATAAAAATTAGAAAGAAAAAGAAGATTATAAAAATGATGAAGGCATGGAGAAAATAATGAAAAATGAAGAATGATATAACCAAAATTACAAAGAAGATGATGACAATGAAAAAGGATACGATGAAAATAATGAAAATAAGATGATGAAAAAAATTGAAATTGAGTAGATGCTTCTCAAGGAGATATGGGATTTGGTTTATACCAAAGAGACACGAGTCTTTTTGATCTTTTCTATTTATCAAGTTCTAAAATAACTTTAACATAGTAGATACTTCTACTAAAGAGCTCTAATAGCAACCATGCATATACTAAACATAGTAAATACATCTACTAAAGAGCTCTAATATAAATGATTATTATTATTAAAAAAAAAAGTAAACAAGAATTTAGTTTCATTATAAAATCAAGTTAATTATAAATTTCAAAATCGATAATGTCTTTATCATAAATATGAAATGAGGAAAAAAATAATAACGTAGAGCAAAGAAGCTTGAAATCGGGTTCATGTCTATAAACCAGAGTATATTAAAAGCAATTTTCATATCTAGAAATTATGGAATACTGTGCTAGTCCCTAATAAAAGTTCCTGATAAGAGAAATGAATCTTTAAGATTGGTGTATACCATTCAAAGTGTAAACTAGAGTGTATGATGTGGATAATTATAACATAATTTTATTTAAAATTTTTCTTTTGAAATTAAGTATTTTACCATTATTCCACAAGTACGTCTTCAGTTTCTTGAAATATAAGAGTTTTTTTATTTTTTTATTTTAATATTTGTGTTTGTTTTATTGATATAGGGTTTAAATTAAATAGTTTATTATTATTCTATAAGTACTTCACATGTGTTTCTTTAGTTTCTTAAAAGATAAGAATTTCTTTTTTTCTTATTTTAATATTTGAGTTTGTCTTAGTGATATAAGGTTTGAATATTTCTTTGTTATCTTAAAATCTTATATCTTTTCACATGTTTTTTCAATTTGTTTTAATCACATAAGACTCATTTTTTTTCCTTTTTTTTCTCCTTAACATTGAATTTTTTATTTTATTTTATTACCTTTTGCCATTTATTTTACAATATGTTAATGTTAAAGTTGTGTCTTACATGGGACTGCTGGTTATTGTTGTATACTAATTTTTGTTGTTAGTAGTAATAATATAAATTATTTCAAGTTTTATGTCCAAAGTACTTATAAAAATGGAATAAAGTTTTGAGTTTAAGACAATTATAGTAGAGAATTTTTCAAAGTCTTTGGTTTCAAAAGGATTGTGGAGATCATAAACTAGTGATTAAATATATAGGAGATTAAGATAAAGAAAATCAATCGGGACTTTTTTGCTTAATTTTGTTGATTTTAGTTTTCAACCTTTCAAATTTGTAAGGTCAGTTGATTCCATGGTCCATGTATTCTAATATTATAAAAATACATGCTAAATTATGGCAAATTTATAACTTCAATTTTAGTCTAATAGTAATAAAATTTTAAATTTTTAAAATTTAGGTCTTAAACAACAATTTTAATGTTATTAATATAAACTCATTTTAATATTGTTAAATAAAATCATTTTAATGTTATCTTACTTTCCATGAACTTTTTTCTTTAAAAAATTATAATAAATAATAATATTTGTTTTAAAATAATAATGTCAATAAAAAATTAATTAAAATTAATTTTTACTAATACATCTCTATTTTTAAAAACTCATTTTTACATTAATGTATGCTTTATATAATGAAGTAGTGAGTGTACAACTGAGACTATATTGTAATTAAAGGATTCAGCCTAACGACATACAAAGGGTAACGAAAATTTTATTGCAATAATTACAAAATGTAAAGATCATTGAATTTCTTTTGTTTAAGGTTGATCAAGTAAATAGCATCCAAAGTGTTTGGCAATTTATAACTTTTGGTATATAAATGTTTTCGTTGTAATATTCATTTTATTACTAATTTGAATTTATTTTTTTTACTCCTGTTTTGCTTTGCAAAAGAATTAAAACTATTATTATTCATAATCAATACTAAGGGCTCAATCATTTATTAGCTTATGCACTTATAAAATTAAAAGATGACATATGTATATGAGGTCGTACATAAAGAATAAAACTTGAGTTTCACAAAGAAACAATGTTTGGTCATAAAATGATATATTAGTTGAGAAAATATGCTAATATTGTTTTACTTGATCAGAGATTAATTGAATATATCATGAAAAACAATTTTTGAAAACTTGTAAGAATTACTAATACGCGTAATGAAAAAAGTCTTGAAGGATTTATGGAACTCTAAGTAGATTAACTCATTAAAATAATGGAGAAGAAATATAACAAGAAAACAAAAATGATGAAGACAAGGAAGAAAATAATAAAAGTAAAATAATGATATGATCATAATTAAAAAAAATGATAAAAATGACAAAAACGATGAAGAAAAAAAATAAGAATTTAGTTTTATTTATAAAATCAAGTTAATTACAAATTTAAAAATCAATAATATCTTTATCATGAATAAGAAAGTGGAAAAATGATAGCCTAAAGCATGAAAGTTTGAAATTAGATCCACTTCTATAAACAGTAGTACACTAAGAGTAATTTTCATATTAGAAAGTTATATCACTCAAAGTGTAAACCAAAGTATATGATGTGGATAATTATAATTTTCTTTTAAGATTATATTATCTTTTAAGTAGTTTACCTTTATTCCACAAGTACTTCGTAAGTGCTTATTCAGTTTCTTGAAAAATATTTTTTTTTTTTTTTCAATTTTGATGTTTGAGTTTGTCTTGATAATATAGGATTTAAATATAAATAGTTTACTTTTACTCCATGAGTATTTTATAAATACTTTTTCAATTTCTTAAAATGTAAGAATTTTTTTTTATTTTAATATTTAAGTTTATCTTTTTTATATGAAGTTTAAATATCTTTTTATTTTCTTAACATCTTTATATTTTTCGTATGTTTTTTCAAAATTTTTAATCAAATAACACATTTTCTTCTTATTTTTCCTTTCTTTCTTCTTGACATTTGAATTTTTTTTTTTAATTTTATCATTTATTGCCACTCATTTTATAATATAATAATGTTAAAGTTATGTTTGACATGGATAATTAGCTATTGCTGAATACTACTTTTTGAAGCTAATGGTAATAATATGAATTCAAGTTTTAGGTGTCAAGTAATTATGAAGATGGGATGAAGTTTTGAGTTTAAAATAGTTGTTGAAAATTTTTTTCAAAGTTTTAATTCCAATGGATTTTAGAGATTATAAACTACTCATTGAAGATATGGGAGATTGAGATAAAAAAAATCAGTCGAGACTCTTTTTGCTTGATTTTGTTTATTTTTGTTTTTAATGTTTCAATTTTGTAAGGTCAATCAGTTAGTTCCCTTGGTCTATATATTCTAATATAATAAAAATACATGCTATGACAAGGCAAAATAATACTTTATTGTCCTCATTTTACTTGACTAAAAATAATTAATTTGAAGTTTCACAACCTTTTAATTTTAGTTTTAAAAGTAATAAATTTTAATTTTTAAAATTTGGGTCTTAAACAATAATATAAACAAAATCAAATTTTAATATTATCTTGCTTTTCATAGATTTTTTTATAAAAATAAAATCAAATAATATAAAATAAATTATAACACTTGTAAAAAGTAATAATGGTAATAAAAATTATTATTAATACATCATCAATATTAAAAACCCGCTAAAGCCCAAGAATTAATTATTCATGATTGCACTATTTTTTTCTTTGTAGAAATTGACATAATATATGCTGCATATAATGAAGTAGTGATTGAACAAATGAAACTATATGACAATAGATGGACATTTTAGCCCAACGACAAAGGGTAGTGAAAGATCTTATTTTCATAATTACAAAATATAAAGATCATAAAAGTTCGTATGTTTAAGGTTGATCAAATGAATATGCATCTAAGAAAATATTTGATCAGCAATTTATAATTTCTAATATATAAATATTTTAGTTATAATATTCATTATATTACTAATTTAGATGTATTAATATTTTATTTTTATTTTGCATTGCAAAGGAACTAACATTCTTTTTACTTACAATCAATACCAAGGGCTTAATTTATTTATTGTGCATGAAATTGATTGATGACATATGTATTAGGATTCATATGTAAAAAGTGAAACTTAAGTTTCACATGGAAGCAATATTTAGTTATAAAATAATATATTGGTTGAGAAAACGTGCTAATAATATTTTAGTTGGTTGGAGATTAATTGAATATATCATGAATGATGATAATTCTAAAGGCTTCTAGAAATTAATAATATGTGCAGTCAAAAAAATCTTAATAAATTAATTAAACTTTAAGTAAATGAATTTATTGAAATGATGAAAGTGAAGAAGAAAAAGATAATGAAAATGATGGAGAGAAAGAAAAAAAAAAAAAGATTATAATCAAAATTATCAAAGATAATGATAAAAAAAAGATATAATAAAAAATGAAGGAGATGATGATAATGACAAAGATGATGAAAAAAAATAAAATTGAATAGATGTTTTTAGAGGTGATATAGGATTTGGATTATACTAAAGAGAAATAAATATGTTTGGTTCTATATATATATATATCACGTTTTAAAAATATCTGTAGTAAGATATATATTTCTACCGAAGAGCTTTAGTAGTAATCATGCACATGGTATGAAATCCTGTTGTTGTTGTTATTATTATTATTTAATTAAAAAAACTAAACAAGAAATTAGTTCTATTATAAAATAAAGCTAATTATAAATCTGAGAACCAACGATGTTTTTATTATAAATATGAAAATAGAAAAATGATAGCCTTCAACAAGGAAGCTTGAAATTACATTTATGTTTATGAACTATAGCATATAAAGAGCATGTTTGATACTGTAAAGTTTTAGGATATGAGACTAGTCCATGCTAAGAGACATGAATCTTTTAAGTTGATATATGTCAAGTGTAAACTAGAATGTATGATGTGGATAATTAAAACACAATCTTACTTCAAATTTTTTTTCTTTTAAGATTATATTAGTTACCTTTACTCCACATATACTTTAGAAGTGCTTCTTTAGTTTCTTAAAAGATATTTTTGTTTTCTCATTTTAAGATTTGAATATGTCTTATTGATTTAAGATTTAGATATCTTTTTATTCTTTTAAAACCTTATATCTTTTCACATGTTTTTTCAATTTGTTTTAATAATAGAACATCTTTTCTTTTTATATATTTTTTTTTCCTTGGCATTGAAGTTTTTTTGTTGTTTATTGTCACTCGTTTTACAATATAGTAATGTTAAAGTTATATCTTACATGAGATTATTTTCTATATAGTAACAATATGAATCAATTTGAGTTTTATGTGCTAAATAATTGTGAAGATAGGATGAAGTCTTGAGTCTAAGACGGTTATGGTTAAGAATTTTTCATTACAATGGGATTATAGAGATTATTAAGTAGTATTACATAAGGGAGGTAAATCTTAAAAAAATCAATTGAGACTTTTTTACTTAATTTTGTTGATTTTTGTTTTCAAGATCTTAGTTTTGTGGGATTTGTTAATTTTTTTTCTCATGTGTTCAATTATTATAAAATACATGATATGCTATAACAAAATTTATTTGACCAAAATTTTTATTAAGGTTTTATAACTTTTAATTTTAATCTAATAGTAATAATTTTATTTTTTTTTTTAAATTTAGGTCTTATACAACAATTTGTGTTTTTTAATATAAATAATCATTTTAATATATTTTTCTTTGAACAAGCTTTTTTTTCAAAAAATTTAAATCAAACAATATTTTGTAATACTTATAAAAAGCAATAATGGCAATAAAAAAAATTAATTTTTTGTTTTTGTTTCTAATATATTGTCAATATTTATTTTAAAAAATCCTCCACAGCCAAGAATTAATTATTCATAACTATACTATATTTTTTTGTAGATATTGACATAATTTATGCTGTGCATAATAAAGTAGTGAATAAACGAATAAGACTGTATGGTCATAAATGGACATTTTAGCCTAATGGCAGACAAAGGATAGTGGAAGTCCTACTACGACAATTACAAAATATAAAAAGATCAGAGTTTTTTATGTTTAAGTTTGATTAAGTGAATGACATATAAAAGAAGTGTTTATTAATGAATTTATAATTTTTTTGTATATAAATTTTTTTGTCGTAATATTTATTGTATTACTAATTTAAATGCATTCATTTATTTATTTTTATTTTGCTTTATAGAAGAATTGAGATCATTCTTACTCATAATTAATACCACCTATAAAATTAAATAATGGCATATGTATTTGGATTCATACTTTAAAAGTGAAATTTGAGTTTCATATGGAGGCAATTTTCAGTCTTAAAATGATATATTAGTTGAAAAAACATACTAACAATGTTTGAGTTGGTTAGGAATTAATTGATTATATTATAATGATAATGATTCTTGAAGGCTTGTAAGAATTGATAATATATGTGATAAAAAAAGTCCTGAAAGATTCATAAAACTCAAAGCAGATGAACTCGTTAAAATATGAAGAAGAAAAAAAAGAAGAAGAAGAAGAAAAAGATAAATGAAAATAATGAAGTCGAGAAAGAATGCTATGAAAATAAAGATATGATCAAAATTATAAAGAAAATGATGAAAATAATGGAGATGAAGAAAAAATGAAAATTAACTAGATGCTTCTAAGATTCAAAATATAATACTATATAAGTTTATCTGAGTTTAAAAATGATGAAAACTTAAAATTTTTATTTATGTATTTATTGTAATTTTACTTAATGATTGTTGCCAATTTTAGAATTCTAAATTACTTTTTAAAACATATGTAGTAGCTTCACTTATAGTGAATATGTATGACATAATATTACAAATGCCATTTGTTCAGTGTTTTAATTTTTCTTTGTATTCGAGATGAGTATTTCAAAATGAGTATGCTTAATTTTTTAAAATTTTTTTATATATTTAAAGTATCATATAACATATATATTGAACATGAATAATTATAAAAAAAAAAAGATTATGAATAACATAGTTTATGACTTTTAAAGTGAACATTCTTTGTTCAATAAATGATCACTTGTTGAAAACAGAACTAATTCAGTTTTTGGTTGTATCCTAATTTACAAATATTTTTTATTCTTTTATTTTGTTTAGGTCAAGTGCAATAATCAAATATTATTGCATCAATGCTTTAATTTTTTTTTAATAAAATATCTTAAACATTAATTAATTAATTCAAATAATTTTAAATCGATCAAAATAATTTATTATTACATCTCTTGTTGCCGTGTTTATATTCTTTAATCATAGTTTTAAATCGTAATCGCAGATTTAATCACAAAAGGAGTTGTGGGTGTCATGAAAGTTATGTAACATGATCGTGGTATTGTGGTCATGAAATTTTCTCAAAAATTCACGAGTATTACATAAGAAATCTTAGTTCTTATTACATCTATTCAAATAAATCTTACACATTTTAAATTTCCTAACACAAGACTAAAATATTTTACTTGAACTCATTTATAAAATTATTATTATTAGTAGAACAAGAATTAAGTTAAAGCTGTAATATTAAAACAAGTTAGACTTATCTGCCACAAAAGCCATTTGTTTAACTCTTATGTGGCTAATTTCTAATAAAAAAGCCTTAAAAAGACTAAAGAAGTCATTATGTCTTTTGCAATAGAGAAACAAAAATTATAAACAAAACAACTCAAACCTTTCCCAATCCATAAGTCCTACTACAATTTGTAAGTATTCTCTTCAAATTCTTTTAAATCCATTGCTATTTAACATTTAAAGTATATTTTTAGCATTTGTTTGTTGTGATGATGAGACCCAAAATGTTTTGCTTTATTTTTATGCAAGTAGTCTTTTATTTGGGAATTTCATTCCTAGAAATCTGCTTTTCAAGCTTTTCTTCCTTTTTCTTTCCTAATTAGAGACTATATGGAACATTTGATATTGTATTTATGATGAATAGCGGGTTGTAACGGTGCTAAGGACCTCGTTTTGTATTGTAGCAGTCGATATATCGCACGAAACGATCGTTATGTCATGATTCCAAAACATGGCAACAATACGGCTATTTTGCGGTGCTCCACTCTTGGAACCCATTACGATATGGCCATTACGTAACAGAACGGTAGTATTTTAGAATTATGACTTTAATACACACTAAAACTAAAGCTTGAGACTTTTATTTAATGCTTAGACAATAAATTTAGCAAAAGAATCACTTTGAATGAACTTCATTGATCATTGCACTTGACAAATTAAAACCCTTTATTATTTTTTGTTGAATCGAACACTGCCCATTTAGGGGTTTGTCTATTGCCCTAAAGTCTTTGTTAATGTTGTCATTAAAATGAGAAAATGTTTTTTTATATTTGAAAAATATTTCTCATCCTTCAAGAAATTAGATTCAAGGTTCAAAGGTGAAGAAACAATCATTTTTTATACAAATTAAAGGGTTTAAGGCTTCTGAGTGCAATTTGATCAAGCAATGCACTATCTCCTTCAAGCTTTGATCATATATTTTGACAAGAGGGTTGCAAGGGAGGTTATTAATCTGCAATCTCCTCAAGGTCCTAACGAGATCCTAATTTTGATTTCAAAACATTTTTCCACAAATATTGTTTGCTTAATATCTACCGCATATCCTTACCACAAATAATGAAAACAAACTAATCTGTTTTAAATTATGATAGCAAACAATTAGGTACACATGATGAAAAGAAAACAAATGTCTTCCGTTTTGATATATTATAAATAGCTGAGCATATTTGATTCCTAAGAAAATTTAATAGCATATAGGATCATGTATTGGTCAAAATAGTTGGTTATGCTAATAGGATCCTTCAAGCTGAGATTGACCTTAATAGGAGACAATATCTTAGTGTCATAATAGAAACAAGAAAAAGCAACATCAGAAAAACAGTGCTTAAAAAAAATAAAGTTGTATTGCATCAAAATATAGTGCTTCAAAGAAAAATAAATCCATGCAAAATGTTTGATGATAATTCTTCATAAATGCAAGCACTTGTAACAGTCGTCATCATGATCATTGGTTTCATCATCACCTTCACTTTGACTTGAATTGCACTACAGTGGACTCACCTTTCTATGCTTCCAAATCTATTAAAAATTTTTATTCCATAGAAGGCAAGCATATGATGATTGTTTTTTCCAAGTCTTTTGCATGCTTGAGTAGATACTTTGCTAGCTCTGGATCATTCCCTTTCTCATTGTGAATCTGGACCCTTGCTTCCTTTAATTGATTAACAAACATCATCTCTTGTCTCTCCCAATACTTCATATCGGACGTAACATTCTTTGACAACGAAGAGAATAGACATTAGAGTTCTAAAGCCTAATCATTATACATAAGTATCTTACGATGCCTAAGGATTCCTGTTGTCTTACTACAACTACAACAAGAATTTTTCGTCTTTGCAGCAACGCAAAAATGAGTATGTGTCTTTGCGCGCGCGCGCGTGTGAGAGAGAGAGAGAGAGAGAGAGAGAGAGAGAGAAAGAGAGCAAATATACTTTCTTGTCATTAGTTGGTAGAGATGATATGTTATACACAGAACCCTCAACATCGACATTCTTTCGAGAAAGAAAGCAATTGTGGGGACTTGGTAATTATTGAAATGGTAAGCGACCTTGCTGGTAAAAGGCCGATAAAGTTAGGGGAAGCATCATTAGAGTTTCAAGACCTTGAAACCACAGAAAACAAAAACAAATTATTCCTCTCAGTGCCAAGCTGTATAATTTTGACAAGTTAAGCAGCATTTCTTTAAAGAAAATTCTAATATCGAGTCCCATTAACCATAGTTAACAATGAATGAAATTGGTGGAATCATTACATGCTTAAACAGCATGACGTGAAAGAAAGTAATTCTTTATCACCAATTAGTGCAACTTATTGCAGTGTTTGAATAGGTCTAAGTTTGTTTCTTGTTATTAAGAGTTAAGTAGTAGTTTTGGTCCTTTATTTGTGGAAATAAAATAAGAACATCATTAGCTCCTACTAATGAAGTTAGTTAACTTTTTTTTTGGTATAAATTGAAGTATAATTCATAGAAAAATAGAGCTGTAGCAACACTTCAGTTTCTTCTTGTTATTGTCCTATTTTCTTCTTGTTTAAGTAATAATATTCAGCTTTTTCAAATTGGTTTCTTGCATCCAATTTATATTTACTCTTTGAATCTCTGTTTTGGTACTAGAGCCTGGTTGCCTGCCAAGTGTTTGATATTATTACTCAACCAATATGAATGGTGGAAATGCTTTAACTAATGTTTCTGTAAAAAGGCTTATAGGCAACAATTATAATTACTGGAAGTTATGCATGGAAGCTTATCTACAAGGACAAGATTTGTGGGATCTTGTCTCTGGTAATGAAACAACAATTCTAACGGACACTCCCCAAAATGCTGAGTTGCGGCGGAAATGGAATATCAATTGTGGGAAACTTTGTTTGCTTTGCGGACATTAATCTACAAGGAGTACATTGGGCATGTTCGTGATCTACAGTCGCCAAAACAGGTGTGGGAGACACTTGAAAAGCTGTTTACTAAGAAAAATACAGCTCGCCTGCAGTACCTTGAGAATGAGCTAGCCGCAACAACTCAAGGAAATCTCTCAATTGAAGAAAATTGTTTGAAAGTTAAGAATATGTGTGTTGAAATTTCAGAGTTGGACACGGAGGAGGCCCTGAGTGATGCACGTCTGCGTCGGTATCTTATTCGTGGTCTGCGAAAAGAATTTATGCCCTTTATATCCTCTATACAAGGGTGGGCAAATCAAACTTCTATTTTCGAGCTAGACAACTTGCTCTCAAATCAGGGGGCTTTAGTGAAACAAGTGACCAGCAATGGCAGATTTCTTCAAACGGAGGATGCTCTTCACATTAGAGACCAAAGGAAAAAAGGTTCCTCCTCAAAGCATTCTGCAAGTGATAAAAATCAAGAGCAGCCTAAGGGAACCTCCAAAACTTGTTACAAGTGCAAAAAGCTAGGACATCAAACGAGATTGCCGGGTGAAGGTAGTATGTGATCGATGTCGAAAGCCAAGCCATATAAAGTCAAAATTTTGAGTCAAATTGCGAGAAACAGAAGCAAATGTTACGTACAAAAGTGGTTAATTCCAACAACCAAATTGGGAGAAATGTTTATCCATCAAAGTTGTAGATCAGCCAACGAACGTGACTTCTGTTGTGCACTAGACCGACACACTGACTACAACAAAGAATGGATTGTAGATTCAGGTTGTTCCCATCATGCTACGGGTAATGCTGCTTTATTATCTTATGTTCGTCTACATTGTGGGAAGAAGGTTATCGTGACAGTAGATAACTCATTGCATCTTGTGATAAAAGAAGGTGATTCAAATGAGGGAGGTATATTCCTTAAGGATGTCTATCATGTTCCGGGCTTAAAAAAAGAATCTTGCTTCAGTCTCTCAGATAACGGATTCGGGAAGGTATGTTCTCTTTGGTCCCAAAAATGTTCCAAGTTCTTTCAAATGTGAAGCATATTGAAGCTGACATTTTATTCACTGGAAAAAGAAAAGAATCTCTATATGTATTATCTGCAAGTGATGCATATGTTAAAAAGGAAGGTCAGATTGCAAGTTCAACTCTGTGGCATGCTCGTTTGGGTCATGTTGGCTGTCAGTTACTGTAGAAAATCTCTACAAAGTAACTTCTTGATGGTGTTCCTATTTTCAACAATATCCATCATGATGAGGTTTGTCCAGGTTGCCAATATGGAAAATCTCATCGTCTTTTTTTTTCCAAATTCAAAGAATGGAGCATCTGCTGTGTTGCAATTGGTCCATTTAGATCTTTTGGGACCAATAAGAACACCCAGCTATACAGGTTTTCAATTTGTCATGGTGATTGTGGACGATTTCTCTCGGTTCACTTAGGTTTATTTTCTAGAGCACAAAAATAAGGCTTTCTCCAAATTTGTTCAGTTCAAGCAGGATATGGAGAAAGAATTTGGGCAACCAATAAAGTGTCTGCGCACCGACAATACAAGAGAATTTCTATCAAATCAGTTTTTGGAGTTTTGTAGGGAACATCAGATTTAGCGTCAAATGACTTGTCCAGACACCCCAAAACAAAATGGGATTGTTGAGCGCAAGTTGGCTTAAGTTACCTACTTACCTCTCATTCTTTTTTTTCTTTTTTTTTTTTTGTAATTTTTTCTTTTCCTTTTTTTATTCGAATACTTTAATTAAGATATTTTCCCATTTTAAAATCCAGTAGAGATAAGTATTTAAAATACAAAAGTACAGTTTATTAAAATGTTTCTTTGGTTTAATTTAATTTTAAAAACCAATAATTTACAACTTTAAGTATTAATTTGACGATTGAAACTCAAAAAATTAAATAATGAAAACAATTGAAAACTGTAAAATTGGGATTATATATATATATATATATATATATATACTCGCTATGTTTTTGAAAAAAAATATATATTTAAAAAATTATAGATGATAGTTTTCATGAATAAACAAGTAATATTTAAGAATAGGTGGATAGGTTTTCATAAATAGTTAATTTCTTTTCAAGAAAATATTATATAAAAATTAAATAAACATTCATAACATTATTTTATTATTTTGTGTTATTTGATCTTTCATAAGTCATGAGACCCCGCATTTCATAAAAAGAAACTATATTTTTAGTATGCACAAAAGGGAATGCTAATTCTCAATCTGAAGAAAGTTTCTTTTATTAACAAGAGCCAAATCTTTTCTACGCCTTTCACAAACAAACACATGAAATGAAAGAACATTGATTCTGCATAAAGAATGAATGAAGCTTTTGTTTCACTATCAGACAAGAATAAATCCAATAACAAATAATGAATGTTTCCTTCCGTCTTCCCTCTCAAAACCCAGCAAAATGCATAGT
>JBBYHK010100806.1:0-41462 GCA_038382065.1 Adansonia grandidieri | reverse complement strand
TTTATTTGGATAATTTTGATATCTTGTTTAAATAATTTGTGATTTTCATTGCTTTGGAATTTATTCATACCTTATTTCAATAATTTATGATTTTCATTGTTTTGAAATTGTTTTGTATTTTTTTCCTTTTTTGGTGTATTTTTCTTTTCTTATATGCATACTGGAATGCTTGCTTTAAAAATAATTCCAACTTAGATAATTTTTTATTTAACTTTATGGTGAAACCAATGCATGCAGTGATTATTTCCAAGGAATTCGAAGAGGTCCATTATGAGTTTGGATTCAAACAAAAAAAGAATAAGGATTGTATAACTAGGGGTTTTGTGCTAGAGTTACCAAAGATCACACATTTAGACCTTCACCAGAATAATTTGAGAGAGTTAGTCAAAATATGGGATCATTAGGGAATGCGAAGTAAACCTAATTTATAGAAAAATATGGACATATAGCTCTTTTGCTTAAAAAACACATAGATGAATAGTTAGTCAGGGCTATAATTGAGTTTTTGGATCTGTTACTTTGATGTTTTCATTCAATTGGCATGAGTTGGCTATAACTATGGAAGAGATATCAACTTTACTCAGGCTTGGGCCTCTAAAGACGTGACCTGTCTTCTGCAAAGAGCATAATCTAACCAGCTTTCGTAAAAAATTGAGTCAAGTTTTGGATTTAAATTGCAAAGCTGATCACCATAATGTAGCGTAGAAAGAGAATACTAATGTCTTCTCATGGTAGTATCTACAAAAATATATCCAAGATTGATCTAACACTGAGAAAGCTTTGGATGCATTTCCTTTTGCTTTATACGAGACGGTTTTCTTTCTGAAAGTGTTCGGACATGTTGAGGCGATAATGGTGGATAAATTTGACTGGTTGAAAACAAACATGCATCTGACCCTAGCAATCTTTGCCGAGATGATTCAAGCTCTCAATGCGTGCTAAAAAGAGGATTAAGGGAGATTCTGTGGAAGTGCTTTGTTATTATATATTTGGGCTTGAAATCATTTTTGGGGTGAAAGAGCAGATAAAATTAAACCTTACTTCTTATATTCTATCATTCTTTAGGAATTCAATTAAAAAAATGGCCCAAGTCCGGAACCAAGAAACAATGGGTTGAAATGCTAAAAAATTGGCTCTTTTAGATATACCCTAAAAGGCACCATGGCTTTCACCGAAACGCTTTATTTATCGGTGTGATAGTCTCATTTAAGTGCCTTTACTCAGTATATGGGGTATTGTGAGTTATGCACCATTATTGGTCTAAAGACAATAAGGATCATAGCAATTCATTCCCATGTCTTCAAATTTAGGTAGTGTTGACTAGAATAGCAGGGTGAGGATTATAGAAAATTGCTCAGATAGTCACACCACAGTGGAGGGAAAGGTATGAATTAGGATTACGTGCATACACGGATAAGACCACTCTAGGGTATAATCCTTGGAGGAGAGTTTAAGGTTGTAACATAATCATTCCAGACTCAGAAAGAGTGACGAGAATCATCAGCTCCAAGAAGAAGTGGCTTGTTTAAGAAAAAAGATGGAATCAAAAACAAAAGAAGTTAGAAAAATGGAAGAAAAATACAATTTAATGAAGAATGGCTGGATTGAATAGAACAAGAAAATGAAGCTTACTAGGATGTCTGGGAGTTTGAGCATTACTGTTGAGGGAATAAGGGAGGAGATGCTCACGCTTAGTGAAGAGTTGGAAGTATGGAAGGTTAAAGCTTTGGAATGAAAAGCCAAGCAAGCTATTTTTGAAAGAGAAAAAAGAGAGCATGTTGATATGCATCTCCAATTAAGGAGGTCTATGGAAAAGAGTGAACAACTCCAAGCTACCTTGAATTGAGAGCATGGAAGGGTATCTCAACTGCTGGAAAAAAGACAAGGTCTTACTATAACTATTGTAGAAATGGAACTAGAATTATAGCTTAGAAGAGATGACATTTGCGCCTTGGTACAAGCCTAACACAATCTAGAGTCGTATTGGGCTAATAAACTATGATGGGCCAAAGATGATGACAGATGATGGGTAGCTAATTCTTTTGGTAGACAAATGTACATGATCATCTTACTAAACAGATCCACTCAGCTGTTATCCAAGCAAGGAAAATGGAGGAGAGGATTGGAGACTTATAGATGCAAATTAATCCTATAGGATAATACATGCATGTTGCACTTTAGTTTTTGGATAAGCCAATACAATCAAGTTAGGAATTTCCTTGGATGTAATCCCTACGTGATCATGATGTGAATATGTAATTTGTCACAAAGTTAATGAAAAATTTTTGAGTTTGGAATCCTTAGTTAAAGCAAGCGTCCCTACAAGTGCATTCATATACTCATACCATACATACATATGCACATACATCTACATACATATGTACATACATGATTATTAATTTCATTAGTTCATAAGTAAAAATCAATTAACTCAAAAAAAAATTGGAATTCTTAAGGTTTCAACATTGCAAACTCAGAAAGATCAACTCAACCATTACCCACTCATCGATACCATACTAGATTTAGATGAGATGAATAGCTAAGGATCACTTGGCAAGATTGAAAAGATTAGAAGAAAGTCATCGACAGGCCTAGGAGGCCATACTAAAAAGGCAAAAAGAACTACAAGCTCAAATCATAAGGATGATGGAGTTTTTAATGGCAAGGGAGCCAATTCATCAAGAACCAAAGATAAATACTGATACTCTTATCGAGGGATCCAGGGGGTACTAGTTTATGAACAAACAACTAACGCTCAAAATGCACAACTAGCTAATATCCAAAATCTGCAACAAAATTCCTAGCTACTAATCCATCAGTCATCATTATTAACCTTAATGCCCTTTCGCGAAAGGCAAGTGCAAGAACCATGATCGCCCAAGAAGAATCGACAGACCCTAGTATTGATGAAAAGGAAAAGTGTAAACAGAAGTGTAAAAAATAGGTTGAAGCAGAAATGGAGAAAGGGAAATTACAACTCCTTGAGAGGAGGCTAAAAGCCATTGAAAAGGCTGAACTATATAGCAGTGTGGACATTGAAGACCTCAGTCTAGTACCATATTCAATCCTTCCACTGAAATTTAAAATGCTTGATTTTGAAATGTATGAAGGCACCACTTCCCTTCAAGCACACATTAAAACATTCGTCAGGAAGATGTCTGGTTATGCCCAGAATAACAAGCTTTTGATTCACTATTTTCAAGAGAGCTTGTTTGGATCCATGCTAAGGTGGTACAATGACTTGAACGGCACTTAAACTCAATGCTAAACTAACTTAGCCAATGCATTCCTTCAACAAAATAGACATATGGTTGAATCAGTGCCCAATAGACTGACTTTCCAGAATACAGAGAAGAAGTATATAGAATCTTTTAAGGAATATGCCTAAAGATGGAGAGACATGGCCTTTTAGGTTCAACCTCTCTTAATTGAGAAAGAAATCACAATGCTATTTGTGAGCACCTTGCGTCCCCCTATTACGATAAGTCGGTAGGGAATGTAGCTAAGAATTTTGCTAATCTTGTTATTTCTAAAAAGATGATTAAGATAGTTATAAAGGTCAGTAAAATCATGACTGGAATGTCTTTTACTGGAAAGAAACCAGGGCCATGAAAGAAGAAAAAAGAGGCTCTATCTGTTAACTAAACTAGTCAACAATACCATCAAGGTCATTGTCCCTATTACCTAAACTAAAAGATAGCAAACCCAAAATACCTATTCTCTTAACATACCCCAAGCTTCTACTTTAACATCATCCTAGAGTAGTATTTTGACCCTGCATAAAACAAACCAACACCCAATGTTAATCCATTAGCCTATAAGAGCCAACCAATCTAGACCCTGCTATGAACCGCTCCTTTATTTTTATAAGGAAATGTTTAATAAGCTTTTTAAGGCATGGTTAGTGGCTAGCATCTTTCCCGAACCATATGAGGGTAATTACCCTAATTGATATGACCTAAATCTATACCATGAGTATCATGCAGTAGCTGGCCACTAGATCAAAAACTATAGGACCTTTGAGCAAAAAGTTTATTCTTCTTAAGAAGGGCACCATTCGATTTGATGATGCCCTAACACCTAATGTGGCAACAAATCCTTTACCTGGTCATACTAATCCTCAGATTAATGCTCTGATTACTAAAAAAGAGAAACCAGGGAAGTTAAAAGTCTAAGAAATTAGGACTCTGATGGAAAGAGTATGGCCAATCTTGACTAAAAGTGGGATCCTTGGTCAGAATCATGGAAGTATCAAAAGCCAATATGACCTTGGTTCTAACTTCTGCAAATTCCACAAAATATTAGGACACATTTTGCAAAATTGCCTGGACTTTATAGCCATAATCCAAAGAATGATGGGCAATGGTGAAATAGGTTCTTTGAAAAGCTAGACTAGAAGAAGAAAAATTAGTTAACATGTTTGGTAAAGGATCGTCCTAGCCACCCTATGGCATCAGTTGCCCTCTTATCATTCATTGCAACCAACCAAAGACCACACTGCCTAAGACTGAAGTTACTCCTAGACTTATTATTACCAATTCCATTTTTGTATCAAAATAGTAATAAGGTACCATGGAAATATAATGGTAGGGTGACAACTCCAAAAGTTGTTACAAGCTAAGTGGCTACTATCAACATAACTAGGGTAAGCGAGGTGACATGAAGTGGTCATGTCTACGGTCCAATAAATAGTGAAACCAGTGCCAAAACCAAGTTGAAAGGACAAATATCTATAAAAGCAATAGTTATTGAAGGTATCCTATTGGAAGTGTAGGAATTGGTCAAGGAAAAAGAGGTTGTCGAATTTCTTAAGTTTATTAAACATAGTGAGTACAATATAGTGGAATAATTGAAGCAGTAGCTTGTAGAGATTTCTCTGGTAGCCTTGTTACTCAGTTCAGAACCACATCAGAATATTTTGTTGAAAGTGCTTAACCAGGCTTATGTTCCTTATGAAATTTTCATAAAAGAACTGGATCACCTAGTAAATAACACTGTTACTGACAATTTCATTTCAATTAGTAATGATGAAATCCCACCAAGTGACAACACTTCAACGAAAGCTCTCCATATCATAACTCACTATAAAGGGACCATATTGCCCAAAGTCCTCATTGATAATGGATCAACTTTGAACTAAAGCCGCTGATCATGATGTCTCATTTGCCAGTTGATGTCAGTTAGATCAAGCATAGTCATATAGTCGTTAAGGCATTTGTTGAGACAAAGAGAGAAATTAAGGGGACTATTTTAATCACTTTAGATATTGGCTTATGCTTATTTGATATTGAGTTTCATGTAATGGACATCGTCTCTGCATACAATTGTTTGCTAGGATAACCATGGATTTATTCTGTTAGGGTTGTCCCATCATCTCTATACCAAAAAGTTAAATTCATAGTTGACGAGAAATTGGTTAGCCTATCCAAAGAAGAAGACATCATGGCCATGCCTTTTACCAAAGTCCCTTATGTTGAAACAAATGCTAAAATTGAAGAGTGCTCTTTCAGATCCTTTGAAATTATCGATGCCACCTTTGTTGCAGAAGGGTCTAAAATCCCAAATCCTAGACTTTCAAAGAGCACCCGTATGGGTCTTAAGCTTATAGTTGGGAAAAAAGTTTGAGCTGAATGTGGACCTAGGAAATGCTTGCAAGGGATTAGTCGATCCATTAATGTCATTGGCAAGAAAGACAAGCATAACTTGGGCTTCAAGTCAAAGTGGAGTCAAAGAAGAAATTTGAAAAGAGATCTCAGGGAAAGAAGCTAGCCTAAGCCATCGGTTAATAGTCAAGCCAGAAGTTAACCTTTTACCCTTTATTGGTTGAAATTTTCTATTATGGAAGGGTTGTTAATCCAGGAGCTGAAGAAAGAGAAACCAATAAATTTATTATAGTGGTTAACGAAGCTTTCAAGAAGTGCCAGGTGGCTACCATTGGAAAAGGTAACAAAAAGCCAAATGATGATTATGGGATCCATCTTTGTTCTTTTAGATACATCTTGAAAAATTGGACTTGTATTGAGAGAATCGTAATGCTTAGATTGGTTTTAAAGTAATTTTAAGAACTCATTTTGTCATTTAAAAATCTTTCTATAAAAGCTTAAAATGTCATATTGCCATTTACAGAAATGAAATGCATGTGACCTTTTGTTTTTGTCCAATTTCTTTTAAACCAATATTTCTTTTCATTTTTACATACATATACATAAATCATGTCATATATTGTTTGCCCATTTCTTCATTTTCTCTTTTTACCTTTATTTCCTACTCAAGGAGAAATGGATGATCCTAAGTATGACTCAAAGGTCAATTTTGAACAGGCTGCTTGCTTGAATGATGTCAATTTCAAAGAAGATGTTGATGATCAATTTTTGCCACCTGATCTACTAAAATAATTTATTGAGATGATGAACGAATAATGCACAATGAAGAATCCACAGAGAAGAAAAATTTAAGAGATGATAAGGGTGATAGAAAAGAAGTTAGAACAAGGATTGCTCTTATGCCCATCACTATGGAAGAATTAATAAGTTTACTTTGAAAATTTTGAGATGTTTTCACATGGTCTTACCAAGACATACCAGGGTTAGATACGAAAATTGTAGTCCATAAATTATCTCTAAAACTAGAATCCAAACTAGTTAAGCAGAAGTTGAGAAAAAATGAAATCAGAAATGCTTCTAAAAATAAAAGAAGAGGTAAAAAAACAATTCAAGGCTAGATTTCTCGAGGTGGCAAAATACCTAGAATGGGCTTGTTCCCAAAAAGACGGTGAGTCAAAATGTGTGTAGACAACTAAGACCTATATAAACACCTCATTTTGTCTGAACCAGTTTTTGGCATTCTAGGAGCTAGGTAAAAGATGATAAAAATAAAAAAATAGAATTGAGCGAGAGGATGAACAAAAAATGCACAATGAAGAATCCACAGAGTATAAATTTAAGAGATGATAAGGATGATACAAAAGAAGTTAGAATAGGGACTGCTCTTATGCCCATCACTATGGAAGAATTAATGAGTTTACTTTGAGAATTCTGAGATGTTTTCGCATGGTCTTACTAAGACATACCAGGGTTAGATACGAAAATTATAGTCCATAAATCATCTCTAAAACTAGAATCCAAACTAGTTAAGCAGAAGTTGAGAAAAAATGAAACCAGAAATGCTTCTAAAAATAAAAGAAGAGGTAAAGAAACAATTCGAGGCTAGATTTCTCAAGGTGGCAAAATACCTAGAATGGGTTGCAAATATTGTCCTTATTCCTAAAAAGGACAATAGAGTCAAAATGTGTGTAGACTACCAAGACCTATACAGACACCTTATTTTGTCTGGACTAATTTTTGGCATTCTAAGAGTTAGGTAAAAGATGATAAAAATAAAAAACTAGAAATAAAAGCTAAGGGATAATTGTCGGACGCCATGTTGCTAGGTGAAATTTTTTTTTAAAAGATCTAAAATGCCTATGGGCCCTATTAAAGAAAATGTAGAAATGAGGCACCAAATGCCACTTTTCATGGTGTCACCAAGGTCATTCAAATGAATGCAAAAGTCAATTTTCCATTGTTTATGACCAAGTTGAGGAAGCCATTGGTATGTACAAGTTATATTAGGGCGAAATTATGGACACAAGGCCTTTACGGTGCAAAAAACTTGAATTTTCACATGTGGTATCGGTACAAGAAGGTTTGGTATTGATGTCCAAGGTGTGTTATCGATACCTAGCGTGTTTGTATCGATATAGACCTTGGCAGTAGCTAAAGTTGTGATTTTTGGCAAAATGTATCGATATACAAGCATGAGTGTCGATACAAATCCATGGAGTATCAATACAGGCCTCTAAGTCTTGAGACTGGAAACATAATTTTGCTCTTAGTATTGATACATAACTCCTTGTATCAATACTCGGGAGTAAAAAGTACATTGTATATCGATACACTAAGGCATTTTTGCCTAGTTCAAGCCATTTTTTAGCTTTTGAAAACCCAATTTAAACATGTTTTTCCACCAAGGAACTATCATAAAACATTGCAAACCTCAACTATGGGTTCATTAATAGAATCTAAAAAATTTTTGGAGTCCAACCAATTAAAGACAACAGTCACTTTCATAAGATATATGTGTGTAAAAGGGTATGGCAAGCATATCTCTAGTTGCAGGCTTTCATAACCTTTTTGCCTCCTTGCTTAGCATGGTAGAAACAATAAGAAGAGAGTGAACTGAGCATGGCAGCTGAAGATCTCCCCTGGTGCAGAAGAAAAAAATAAAAAAACACCCTTTGCATTGTCTTCTAAAAGAAGGGGTTGAACAAAAAAATTGGGGGGAACCAACCATCATAAAAAATAACTCTCAGCTATCAAAGAAGCTCTCCAGCAATCCCAAAAAAACTCCTCATCCATCCCCATAAATCATCCAACCACTTTAGCTTCAAAAACTCACCAAAACACTATTCCATTACCTTTCACCCTTAACCAACCTCAATTCCCATAGCCCCCTAAAACCGCCACCAGAACACCTTTAAGAACTCAACCTTTCACATATTTTCATCCTCAAAAACATCCCATCAGCAACCATATTACCAGAAAGCTCCTTTCTCTCACCCTTTTCTTGCTAAATAATAGCAAAAATAGGGAAGAGACTAAACTTAAAGTTACTACTTTAAAAATGGAAGAAAGTTCATGATTTTATTAGCATATCTTTTTCCCTTGTTCCATAGATTTTCTGTTTGGATCATCCATTTCATTTTATGCTGTCATGACCCCTCTCATACCCTCATGCATTTTTGTTGCCTTGGCTATGGTAGCCCTAGGATCCTGATGGCCTTTTTGACACCATGATGTTATGGGATATATAAACTCACCATACTTCATTTTCATCATTATATAGCCTTTGTTCATGTTTCTTTTGCCATGTTTCTTCCTTATTCGCATATCCATTATATATTTAAGTGGTCACCTTGACATGTCTTAGGTCTATTCAAACATTTTCTTGTGTTTTAAGTCTTACAAAATAAAAATCTTGTCTTGACAACTCTAGCATCCATCCCCTTGTATAAGCATGTTCATATCATCTCCATGCACCTTATTTGTCATCTTCTTGCATCTATGTCACCCATTTCCATGTTAAAATGTCATCTTTGCTTGTTTGCTTGTTTAATCCATGTTCATCTTTGTATATGTTGTATTTTGTTCATGATATCTCCATTAAAATACTTGTTTGTCTCTTACAAATTGATTTTTTGAAACTTCCCTAAGTTAAGTTCATGTTACCTTCAATAGATGAAGAGTAGCATGGACTTAATGTTTTATCAAATTGGTCTCCCAATCTTGGGGGCAAATAAGTTCATTTTTCAAATAAAAAAAATCCTTTTTAGTATTAATACTTGATCTTAAGCCTCGTGTTCCTTTTGGTGACATGGTCAATGGGTTGTTCCATCATCCTAAACTACTCCAGGATTATGGACTGAACTTGTGAAGCCCATGTTACTTTCTATTGCGAACGTTCAGACGTCCTAGGCCTGAGTCTATCTATGAAAAAAATCAAAATATCAAATAACCCCCTATTTTTGCTCTAGTAGCACTATAGTCCAAACTTGAAAAATTATTTTTGAGCCACAAACTATTTCCTTTGATTTTTCTAATATTTTTATTTTAAAGGGCATTGAATTACCTTTCTAACGTTGTCTTATTTGCCCTCGGATCATCCCAGATGAGGGAGTTATAATTTTTGGAACCTTTGCTGTTCAGAACCCTTGGAACCAATGTACAACATTCTGTTTGAGCCATTTCGGCCCATCAGATGATTTTTATGAAATTTCCAAATATTTTCCCAAAATGTTCACAGAATTCCTTTTCAAAAAGGTATTATTTATGATGTAACAATCCTAGATGAGCTTAGAATGATTTTTCAAAATCCATCATGCCCTTTTAATTGTACATGCTGTCAGTGCTGAGACGAACCTAATTTCAAAAATTAATCCTGCCTAGAAAGTGATTTTCTAGAATCTCTGGAATACTTATATTAAACCTTGCGAGTTACCTTTCCAATGGTACATCATTTACCCTATGAAATCTTTGGATACATCCGAACAAAATTCAAAAATGGAGACGACATGATGCTTTCCCCTGTTTTCAACCTAATTTTCGAATCCCCATTTATCAAGACGTTCGGACCTTTGGAAAATGTGTTAGGTTGATTCCCCTACAACATCAACCTCCTTTGAGTAAGATCAAGATTAAAATATGAAAAATAGGATTTCATATTAGAATTTTCGCTAGTAGAGTACTCTAACTCCATTACTCCAAAGGGGATACTCTAACCCCATTTTTAATTAAAAAGTTCAAATTTTCTCCTTTTTCCTAAATATTTTCCTAACTCTGAGGATACTCCAGCCTTATTGCTCAAAGGGGATACTCCAACCCCATTTTTAAAAATCCAAATTTTCACTTTAATCTTAACTATTTCCATAACTCTATTTAAGGAGATACTCCAACCCACCTCATCGAGGGGATGCTCTAACCCTGCTTTTACCTTAAAATTTTAAAATTTTCTCTTTTCCAAATGGCTTAAACTGTTTTGATAAAAATCATCTTTGTTCTTCAAATTACCACAGATTCTAGATTAGTCTCTAAAATTGTCATCCTAGTTATTCTTCAATAATCGAAAGCAATTATGAGATACATTTCAATCACCCCTCAATTTTTTATGTTATTTTTTTTGTGATTGCTTGGTTACGATATTATTGTATTTCTCATTTTTTGCCTTATTAACTTATTTCCTTTCTAGTGTTATTGTGCATTCATATTTAAAATTCATTTTCCAATAAAACTTATGAGGCGATGTTTCATGTTGGTATCTCCCTAGTGCCTAATACGAAACATCCAATTTTTAAAATCCAATCCTGACAACATTTCCATAAAAAAATCTCTATGTTCCTTACACCTCCGAGGTGCATAGGTGATCTAATTTTCCTTAACAAAAAAAGCCCTCAAATTTACATTTTCCAAAACTTCATGCATTAAAGATATTATATCTAAATAGAGACTAAATGGAACCAATTTAACCGAGACCAAAGTGAGAGATAGTTAATAGGTGCCGATTTCGAGCGTTGTGGGGATGCTAGTCCTACCCTGTGCGTAACCAACTCCTGAGCCCTACCAATGAATTTTGGACTTCATAGACCTTGAAATATGTGTTTCAAGTTTCATAACTCGTAATGCCTAGCCTAAAATGATTGATAGTGACTCCAAGTTTATGGCGACTTTGTGGTGGCCATCTGGGTCCAGTTGGATGAGTGACTCGTTCGACGGTCCCTATCCCCTTCATATCACCATGCTTAATCCAAATCCCAATCAAGGGATAGTTCAAAGGCTCAACCATAACCAACCATTATTTATTTTTAAGTCCAGCGCTTTATACCTTTCGGATCATCTGAAGTTTTAAAGGTCGAGCATGTGGCGACAACCTAAATCAAGCGAGTTCAAAGGATAATTTCCCTTTTCCTCATATAGATACTTTGGTTAATAACACTGTGAAGAATTATCTTTTTTTTTTCATGAATGGATTTCCAAAGTATAACCAGATAAAAATGGCATCAGAAGACATGGAAAAGACCATATTTGTCACAATATGGGGAACTTTTTGCTATAAATTAATGCTGTTTGGATTAAAGAATGCTGTGTAACTTACCAAATGGCAATGGTCACCCTATTCCACGATATGATGCACAAAGAGATAGAAGTATATATGGACAACATGATTGCCAAGTCACCTCAGGAGGAAGGGCACGTCATCGATTTATGAAAGTTATTCAAAAGACAGAGAAATATCAATTGAAACTGAATTCGGCAAAATGCATTTTTGGCATAAGATCAAGGAAATTATCAAGCTTTGTTGTGAGTAAAAAAATGATTAAAGTTGATCCGAATAAAATCAAAGCCATACAAGAATTACCATTCTTATGTATGTAAAAAGAGTGTGAAGTTTC
This sequence comes from Adansonia grandidieri, assembly GCA_038382065.1. Lineage (NCBI taxonomy): Eukaryota > Viridiplantae > Streptophyta > Magnoliopsida > Malvales > Malvaceae > Adansonia > Adansonia grandidieri. The sequence goes on along the minus strand of JBBYHK010100806.1, from coordinate 29,479 downwards.
TTGGGGAGCCTGAATTACATTTCCAAATTCATATCCTAACTCATTGATAAGTACGATCTGATATTCTAGATTTTGCAAAAATAGAACTCCGGTGAATAGAATCAAGAATGCTATGAAGCATTTGAAAAAGTTAAGCATTATCTCCGTAATCTGCCAATGTTGGTGCCATTTGTATCAAGATGACTTTTGATTTTGTACTTGTTAGTATTTAAGAAGTCTATGAGTTGTGTGCTAGGATAGTAGGATGAGACAGGAAAGAAGGAGCAGTTGATTTGCTACGTTAGCAAGAAATTCCTCAACTATAAGGTAAATTATTCTCAAATAGAAAAAATATGTTATGCCCTAGTTTGGGTGAGAAAAAGGCTCTAACAATACATGTTGTATCATAGTAGCTGGCTTATCACCAAAATGGACGCAATCAAGTATCTATTTCAAGCATCGACACTGTCAAAAAGGATAGCTACATGGTAAGTCTTGCTATCAAAATATTGTACGGTTTATGTGAGTTAGAAGGCAATCAAAGGAAGTGTTATGGCCAAATTCCTAGTAAGCCAAGCACTTGATGATTATTAGCCATTGAATTTTAACTTTCCTAATAAGGATTTAATGAATATTTCGATAGAAGAGGAATGAGAGCCATCAGAGGAGTTAACATGGAAAATGTATTTCAATGGATCATCAAATGCTTTAGGCCGTGGAATCGGGGTGATCTTGATATCTTTAAAAGGGGACTATTACCCTTTCATCACTCGATTGGACTTTGACTGTACAAATAACGTGGTAGGATATGAAGCATGTGTTATAGGACTCCATGCAGTTGTAAAGAGAAAATCTTGATTATTGAAAGTATACGAAGACTCAACTTTGGTGATTTATCAATTGTAAGGGGAATAGTAAACTTGGGATTCAAGGATGCAACAATATAAAAAGTTGATTGTAGAATTGCTTAAAGACTCAAGAAGGTTGGATTTATTCATTTAACCCAAGACGATAATTAAATGGTAGATGATTTGGCCACCTAGCTTTGATGTTTAAAGTGAAAGGATAAGAGGTAATGCCAATTCAAATGAGTATATATGAGTTTCCTACTTACTATTGCTATGTCAAAATGGAAGTAGATGGTCTCCTATGGTATCATGACATCAAAAGATATCTAAAGGATCAAGTATTCCTAGATAATGCCTTCGACGCTGACAAAAGAACTTTAAGGAGGCTGGCAATGAATTTTATCTTAGATGGAGAGGTTTTTTACAAAAAAAAGTCATGATCTAATGTTTTTAAGATATGTTGATGCTTTTGAAGCACAAAAGATATTAGAAGAAGTGCATAAAGGGATTTGTGGTATCCATGCTAATCGACACCAAATGGTGAGGCAAATCATGAGACTAGGTTATTTCTAGATGACCATGGAAGGTGATTATCTTAAATATGCTCGGAAGTATCATAAATGCCAAGTCTATGTTGACAAGGTTCATGTACCACCTTCACCATTGCATGACATAACCTCATCATGGCCTTTCTCCATATAAGGCACGGATGTTATCCCTGTAGCTTTGAACCATTATTGCTTTATCTTGGTGGCAATAGATTACATCACCAAATGGATCGAAGTAGCCTCCTGTACAAATGTGACAAGTGTGATGTTGATAAAATTTTTGAGGACCAACATCATTTATCGATTTAGGATCTTTAAAAGAATTATAACAGATAATGCCTCTAATTTGAATAATAGATTGATGACAGAGGTGGTACTTAGCTCAAAATTTCTCATCATAGTTTGGTGGCATATCGTCTAAAGATAAATAGAGCTATGGAGGAGGCAAATAAGAATATTAAGAGAATTGTATTGAATATGGTAGAGACCTACAAATATTGGCATGAGAAACTCCCCTTTGCCCTTTTGGCTTATAGAACTTCAATTTGAACTTCAACTGGGGCAATGCTTGATTCGCTAGTCTACAACACGGAGGCTATCTTACCAATTAAAGTGGAGATCCCTTCACTCTGAGTTCTGATGGAAACCAAGTTGGAGAAAGCCAAATAGGTCTGAGATTGTTATGAGTAACTGAACTTCACCAAATAAAAATAGGCTAAAAGCTATTCAACATGGGCAGACATACAAAAAAAGAATGATGAGAGCGTATGATAGGAAAAGTCATCCCAAGAAATTTCATTAGGGATAATTCGTACTGAGAAAAATTTTGCTTAGACAAAAAAAATCCTCCGGACAAATGGGCACCCAGTTGGGAAAGGCTCTATGTTACCCAGAAGACATTTTCATAAGGAGTATTGGTATTGGCAGAGATGGATGGAGGAATTCTATCAAACCTATTAATTCAGTTAAGGTAAAAAACTATTATGCCTAAAAAAAAAAGAAAGAAAAAAATGGATGAAAACCCAAAAGGTCATCCAATCAAAAATGGTATAAGGGGAAAGCTATAAGCTGAAAACCCAAAGCGATAACTCAAACATTTGAAAGTAATGGCTAAAGCACAGTTTGTTGGAACACTAAATTTGAAAAAGGCATAGTATGATCAGAGCCATTTTCAAGAGATTGATCTTCATGGAAGTAAACATTCTATTCAGGAGAAATCTTTGAAAAATTGAATAGGAGATTCCGTTTATCTAAGTAATATCCAAATCTCTTTTATACTTCACCATTATTTTGTAAAACAACCAATGTTGTGTCTTCTTTCATTATTGCAATACAAGTATATCTTTTCATTCATACCTTTGTTAAATAGTCTTTTTCACCATGCTAATATTTTTGCTAATTGATAATTAAGGTTTTAAGCAAATGGAAATCGATGAAAAGATGATAAACTGACTTTTCTGTATTACTTTGAATAAGATCAAAACATTACAAGGATCTTAGTTAGTAATCCAAAGTGTTTCGAATATTTTAGGAAGAATTAGGGTGGATAAACTATATATTCCCATTATGCTCTTCTTCTTCAGCTTTTATTCGTTTGTTTCGTATATTAGAGGAAAATTTCTAGAAACCATATATTCCACATCATGCTCTTCTTCCTTAACCTGTTATTAGTTGTTCGACTATTAAAGGGAAATTTTTAAAAACCATGTACTCCCCATCATGCTCTTTTTCTTCAGCCTGTATTAGTTTGTTCTAGCTATTGATGGGAAATTTAAGACCATATACCTTTGTTTCAACTCCTAAATGATATTGGTGCGTCACCTAGTTTGACTTCTTAGGAACAAGTCTATCTTATCTATAATGACCTCTAAAGAAGCCTTCAAATTCAAATTCAAGCATTGGCTCCCTTTACCATAATGAAAAAAGATCCCTAATTCTTTTTTAAGATGCTTTTAATCTCCAAATAGAAATATAGGCTTATTCCATCAAATGAAAAAGAAATATTTGTCACATTTTCTAAAAAGATAAATTCAACTCCAAAATAGGCTGATCAGATATTGATAAAGAAAATTAAATCATGAAAATTCATTGTATGCATTCCTCATGCATTTGCATTCAGATTTAATGCATTTGCATTCTTAAGTTCAATATGATATTGGAAAGAGCCTTGTAGTATGTCAATTGTTTTAGAAATGAAAGGTAAACCTCGCATTCCTTCAAGCAATTTAGATATTAAGCATTTTTACCTTGTTTTACTGTATTAGTTTCTCCCTAGTGACATTTTAGATTGAGGTTACAATCTAGTCACATTCGTTTGACTTGTATCAATTTTGCCCTGGTCAACATTTTAGACCTAGAATGCATCCTGGTCACCTTCATTTAATTGTATCGATTTCACCCTGGTTAAGCTCTTGGACCTAGGTTACATTATGGTCAAACACCTTTGTTTGACTGTATCAGTTTCACCTTGGTCAACCCTTTTGACCTAGGTTAATCCTGATTACCCTTGTTTGACTGTATTGGTTTCGCCTTAGTTAACCCTTTAGACCTAGGTTACATCCTAGTCACCCTTGTTTGATTGTATCAGTTTTACCTTGGTCAAATCTTCAGACCTAGGTTACATCTTGGTCATATTCGTTTAACTATATTGGTTTTGCCCTAGTCAACCACTTTGGACCTAGGTTACATCCTGGTCACCCTCTTTTGACTGTATTGGTTTCACCCTGGTCAACCTTTTAAACTTAGGTTACATTGTAGTCACCTGTTTGACTGTATCAATTCTACCTTGGTCAACCCTTTAAACCTAGGTCATCCTTGCTTGATTGTATTGGTTTTACCCTAGTCAACCCTTTAGACCTAGGTTACATCCTGGTCATCCTTCGTTTGACTGTATTGGTTCTACCCTGCTCAACCCTTTAAACCTAGGTTACATCCTAGTCATCTTTCGTTTGACATCCTAGTCATCTTTCGTTTGACTGTATCGATTTTACCCTAGTCAATCTTCTAGACCTAGGTTACATCCTGGTCATCTTTTGTTTGACTATATTACTTTCACCCTAGTCAACCTTTTACACCTAGGATTATATCATGGTCATCTTCATTTAACTATATCAGTTTTGTCCTGGTCAACCCTTTAAACCTAGGTTAATTCCTCGTCACCCTTATACGACTATATTAGTTTTGCCCTAGTCAATCTTCTGGACTTTGGTTTTAACAGTCTATATTCCTATCTCAACTAACCCTCGGTAATTTTTTTAATGAATATATTTAATGTAGTTTTTTTAAAAACATTACAATCCGGACAAAATTGTGTCTATTTAGTCTTTGCCCTTTCTTGATTCTCAGCAATAGCCAAAGAAGGTCAGCTATAGACACTTAATTTTGTCCTAGCTCTTTTTCTAGTAATCTTAATTATTCGATACTGGGAATATAGTTGTTACCCTGATAGAAGTCAACCACTCTAGGTAGTTTATAGATTTTGTAACTTATTCTATCACACATAGATGGTCATATTAATACGTGACAGAAAATGTGCCATTTGAAGACTGATCTCGGATAAAAAGACAAATATTTGAAAGGAAAATTTTGTTTTTAAATATTTTCTCATCAAATTTTGAAAATCATTTCTACAGAAGATATCACAGTCAAACGTCCCATTTTTATGAATTTTTTGAGATTTTTTCGTAAAAGTCAAAAAATTGACTGTTACATATTTTTACTAACACCTATGTAGTATTTATGTTGATATGCATTTCAAAACAAAAAAATATTCAAGAAAAATTATATATTAGCATTTTATACCACAAGGTATCAAGTTGTCAATTTTGGCAATTATTTTTGAATTTTTCACAGTATCGCAAGTTTATACTCATAAATTTTTTTTTTGTTAAATTTACTCTAGATTTCATAATTTCACCTTTTTCATTTTAATAATTAATATTTTGGATAATATTTCGTATTTAACTCATTTTCTAAGTTTTAATGTATTGTTTAATTTTTTTTCTCAATTATGAAATACGAGCTTTCCTTTTTTTGTAAAATTTTTGGTAGAATTTTCTCAAATTTTAAACTTCAAAATTCTTTAAATATTCCCATTAAATTGCCATAAAATCAGTTTTGAAAAATTCCAATAAACTTTATAGATTTTTTTCAATTTCCAAAATACAAAATTTTCTATTATGTAATTTTTCAAGAGGATTTTTTGAGATTATAATTTTTTTAGGTTAATCAAATATTTTTATTAAATTCATATTATATCAGTTTTTGAAAATTCAATAGATTTTGTGAGCTTTGAATTTATATATATATATATATATCAATTTTCCTTCGTAAGGATTTTTCATAAAATTTTACGAGTCTTGAATTTTAATTGTCATTTTTTGTACATAAGACTTCTTAAAAAAAATTTGTTGTAATATTTAATACTTCAAATTTTTATAAGAAAATTTTATTAGTTATATTTTTGCCAAAATCTCTTTAATGGACCTAAAATTTTCAAAATTTACAAATAGGCTCAATAGGCCCAATATTTCTCAACAAGCTCAATAACCTTACCAAGCCCATTTTGTTTTCTACCAAGCTCATTTCATTCTCTAAAAGCCCATCAAGAACATTTTAATCTCTATTTTTTCAATAAAGTCTACTAAACCTTTATTTGAATTTTACATATAGATATATACATATCAATTATTTTGATTCAAATTTTCTCTAGGGTATTTGATTGAAATTCTCATATGATTAAATTCTTAATTGGATTATTATGTGGAAGTTTGTTGAGTACATGAGCTATAATTTGTTATCATTTTTTTCTTTTTTTTTTTTCATGGAAATTTCAATTAGGATTTTCTTGCAACTTGATTTTATTTTTTTCTTTCTTCCAAGATTATGTTTACTTGTAAATTTATAATGTAATTTTGTTTTTGCATAATTAATTTGATAATTTGCTAATTTAGTTACATAAAATTTAATTTGGTTGGAATTAAATTCTTTTCTAACTAATTTAGTTTCTTTTTAACCAATTCCATCAAGTTGGCCAAAATACCAAATGATTATCATGCCACCTAAACTAGCATAATCATGACAATAGATGGTGGCTTGTAAGAAAATATGACAAGAGTATGGGCTTATAACACACCAATAATTATTTACCAAACTAACAACTTAACAAAATAAATAAAAACCTAACAACTTAACAATAAAAAGAGCATGAAAAATGATACGAAAATTCTCTTAGCTTCAGGAACCTCCACACATTAGAGTAATGTTTGACCCCAGCTTTTCTTGTACAAGACTTTACCACCCAAAACAAAACTTGTAGACATTCTTTAGACAGCCCGTTTATCAGTTTCAGTAGCATGCTCTGGGTATTGTTGGTCTTGAATGTATTGAAGGATGTCATGGTACCACCGCAGACCGTATTTTTCTTTTTTTATGTTATAGTAATGGGCAGGAGCTTTATGAATACTCATCTTGATGGGTATTACTTTTGACTCATAGGTTGCTTCAAACATAGAGGCCATGGTTGCCAGAGCATCTGCTACTTGGTTTTCCTTTTGAGGTAAATGTCAAAAGTTGATTTCATCGAATTATTGTTTTAGTTCATTAATTAACCTCTTATATTGGAATAGCTTAGCATCCCGGGTTTCCCTTTCTTTTCAAAGTTTATAGATTACTAAGGTAAAGCCCCCATACTCTTGTAAAGTTCTGATGTCCCTCTCAATGGCCACTCGAAGCCCTAGTACACATGCCTTGTATTCGGCTATGTTATTAGTGCAATTGAAGTTTAGTATAGCAGTGAAGGGATAATAATTTCCATTTGGTGAGATCAGGATAGCCTCTATTCTGTGCCCCAATGCGTTTTAGACTCCATCAAAATACATTTTCGAAGCTTGGCTACAATCAATACCATCTTCTGCTTAAGATATGCACATTAGGTCCTCATTTGGGAATTCAAAATCTTATGGTTCATAATCTTTTTTGGCTCAACTTACCAAGAACTCAGCTATCACCCTATCTTTGTTGGCTTTTTGGCTTTTGGCTCACATTAATGATGTCATATTTGGAGAGCAAGACTTGCCATTAGGGCTAACTTTCTTTAAAAGGCAAGAGCTTTGCAAGGTATTTGATAGGATCTAGTTTGGTGATCAACCATTTGGTGTGATATAGCATGTATTTCCTTAACCTCTAAGCCTTCCAAGCCAAATCACAACATAACTTCTCAACTGTGGACTAGTTTTTTCATACTTCATGAATTTCTTGCTTAGATAGTATATAGTTTGTTTCTTCCTTCCTTACTTGTCATGTTAACCTAGTACACAGCCCATAGACATTCAAAAAATTGACAAGTATAAGATTAATGGTCGATCGAGCACTGACGGTACAAATATTGATAGGCTCAATAGGTAACACTTAAGCTTATTGAAAGCTTGTTGACATTCATCATTTCATTCACCAGGGTTCTATTTTTGGAGTATGTAGAATACTGGATCATATTTGGCGGTTAGCTGAGATATGAATCTGGCTATATAGTTCAGTCTCACGAAGAAAATCCTTACTTTTTTTGGGTGCAAAAAGGTGGGAGGTTATAGAAAGTTTTTACCTTGTCAAGATCGACCTCAGTTCCTCATTCACTTAAAATAAAGCCTCATAGCTTGCTGAAGGTAACACCGAAGGTGCACTTAGCTAGATATAGTTTGAGTTGATATTATGTAACCATTTGAAAAGCTTGTGGAGGTTGGCAACATGCTTAATCTCTTTTGAAGATGTGGTAATCATATCATCCACATAGACCTCTATTTCTTCGTGCATGAGCTCATGAAATAATGTCACCATTGCTTTTTGGTAAGTTACCTCAATGTTGTTAAGTCTGAAAGGCATAAACTTGTAAAAGAAGGCACCTGACTTGGTCACGAAAGTGGATTTCGCCATATCTTCAGGTGCCATTTTAATCTGATTGTAGCTTGAAAATCCATCCATGAAGGAAAATAGGGAATTTTGGCTATAATGTCTACTAAGGTATTGATGTAAGGTAAAAAGAAATTGTCTTTAGGGCAATCTCTGTCTTAGTCACTATAGTCTATGCATACCCATACCTTATTGTCCTTTTTAGGGATCAAGATAACATTGGTTACCTATTCGAGATACTAACATCAAACTATTTGCTTACTTTTTCTTTAACTTTTAGAAGCATCTTCTAAGTTTTTGTGTATGGGTTTGCACTTGGGTTTTAAAGAAAGTTTATGAACAACTTTGTTAGCATTAAGCTCGAGCATGTCTTGGTAGGACCAGGTGAATGCATCCCAGTATTCTTAGAGAAGGTTGATCAATTTGGTTTGGGTTAATGGGCTTATAGAGGTTCCTATTTTAACCTCTTTTTAATCTTTCTCTATCCCAAGGTTCACAATTTCAGTAGGCTCTTCATGAGGTAAGTTTGTTTTTCTTCTTATTCAATTGATCTCAATAAATCAGGTAAGATGATACAAAATCCCTCCATATTCAACCTCATCGAAGTGTATTAGTTGATCAAAATTGATTTTTGAAATCTCAGTATGAACATTCATGTTATTTTCATCCAGTGCTTAAAAATATGAAGATGAGCAATACAATGGAAAAATATACAAAGTGAATGTAGACACCTCATTTTGTCTGAACCAGTTTTTGGCATCCTAAAAGTTAGGTAAAAGATGATAAAATCAAAAAATAAAAATAAAAAGCTGGGGGACGACTGCTAGGCAATGTGTTACTAGGCATTATTAGGCGACACGGTGCTAGGCAAAAAAAAGTGTTTTGGGAAAGTCCAAAATGCTTATGGGCCGTATTAAAGAAAATGTAAAAATGAGGCATCAAAGGCCGCCTTTCATGGTGTCATCAAGGTCATTCAAATGAGTACACAAATCAATTTCCCATTGTTTGTGACCAAGTTGAGGTAAATTAGGAAGCCATAGGTACGTACAAGTTATATTGGGGCACAAGTATTGATACGAGGCCTTTACGATGCAAAAAACTTGAATTTTCACATGTAGTATCAATACAAAAGGGTTTGGTATCGATGGCCAAGGTGTGGTATTGATACTTGGCATGTTTGTATCAATACAGACCTTGGCAATAGCTAAATTTATGATTTTTGGCAAAATGTGTCAATGCAAAAGCATGAGTATCGATGCAAATCCATGGAGTATCGATACTGGCCTCTAAGTGTAAAGACTGGAAACATTTTTTCCTCTTAGTATCGATACATAACTCATTGTATCGATACTCAAGACTAAAAAGTACCTTGCGTATCAATACATGTTTTGTATAGATATAGCGAGGCTTTTTTTCCTAGTTCGAGCCATTTTCAGCTTTTGAAAACCCAATTTAACCATGTTTTTGCATAAAGGAATTATCATTAAACATTGTAAACCTTAAACTATGGGTTCATTAATGGATTCTAACAAATTTTTGGAGTCCAAACAATTAATGGCAAAGGTCACTTTCATAAGATATATAGGTGTAAGAAAGTATGGGAGGCATATCTCCAGCTACACGCTTTCACAACCTTTTTGCCTCCTTGCTTAGTATGGCAGAACCAATAAGAATAAAGTCAACTGAGCATGGTAGGTGGAGATATCCCTGGGTGCAAAAAAAAATAAAAAATGCCCTTTGCATTATCTTCTAAAATGAGGGGGCTGAGCATTAAATGGAAAGAGAATACTAACAGCTATATCAAAAAATTTTTCAGCTATCAAAAAGGCTCTCCAGCAATCCCAAAAAACTTTCAATCTATCCCACAAATCTTCCATCAACTCTAGCTCCAAAAGTTCACCAAAAACATTGTTCCATTGCTTTTTACCTTGAAACAACCTCCATTCCCCGTAGCTCCCTAAAACCAACACCAAATCACCTTCAAAAACACACTCGTATATTTTCATCTTAAAACACCCCATCAGCAACCACATTACTAGAAAGCTCCTTTCTTTCACCTTTTTCTTGCTAAATAATAGCAAGAGGAGGTAAAGGACTGAGCTTAAAGTTGCTACTTTAAAGAAGGAAGAAACTTCAAGCCTTTGTAGGTATTTTTTTTTACCTTGTCCCATGTATTTTCTGTTTTGTTCATCCATTTCCTTTTAGTGAACCCTTCATGTTGCCATGACCCTTCTAATACTTCCATTTATCCTTGTTTCCTTGGTTGTGGTAGTGCTAGGATCTTAATGAACCCCTTGACACCTTCATATTGTTAGATATATAAACTCATCATGCTTCATATTTACCATTACACAGCCTCTGTTCATGCATCTTTTGCCATGTTTCTTCCATATTCACATATCCATTACATATATAAGTGGTCACCTTGACATGTCTTAGGCATGTTCAAACATTTTCTAGTGTTTTAAGGAGTCTTATGAAATAAAATCCTATCTTGAGAACTCTAACATCCACTCCTTTGTATAAACATGTTTACATCATCTTCATACACCCTGTTTGTTATATTCTTGCATCTATGTCACCCATTTCCTTGTCAAAATATCATCTCTACATGTTTGCATGTTTAATCCATGTTTATCTTTGTATGTGCTGTATTTTGTTTATGATATCTCCATTAAAATGTTTACTTGTCTCTTACAAATTAATTTTTAGAAAAATCCCCAAGTTAAGTTCATGCTATCTCCAATAGATGAGGCATAGCATGGACTTAATGCTTTCATTATATTGGTCTCCCAATATTAGGGGTAAGTCAACATTTTAGCTCTGGATTTCGTGGTGAAATATGTTTCTTTTTCAAAAAAAAAAAAGAGGAAATCCTTTTTAGTATTAAACCTTAATCTTGAGTCTCTTGTTCATTTTGGAGACATGGTCAATGGGTTGTTCCATTATCCCAAACTACTTCGAGATTGTGGAATGAACTTGTGAAGCCCGTGTTACTTTCTGTCACGGATGTTCAAATGTCCTAGGCTCGAGTCTATCTTAAAAAAAAAACCGGAATATCGAATAATCCCCCTGTTTTTACTTTGGCAACACTATAGTCTAAATTTGAAAAATCATTTTTGAACCATAAAATATTTCCTTTGATTTTTCTAATATTTTTCCTTCAAAGGGCATCGAATTACCTTTCTAATGGTATCTTACTTGCGCCCGGATCATACCAGACGAGGGAGTTATGATTTGTCGAACCTTTGCTGTCCAAAACCCATGTACCAACATGTAATATTCTATTTAGGGCCATTACGGCCCACCATTGATTTTTACGAAATTTCCAAATATTTTTCCCAAAAAGTTCACAAAATTCCCTTTCCAGAAAGGGATTATCTGCGATCTAATGATCTTGGATAAGCTTAGAATGATTTTTCGAAATCCATCATGCCTTTTAATTGTACATGCTGCCAATGCTGAGATGAACCTAACTTCGAAAATTGATTTCGCCTATAAAGTGATTTTCTAGAATTTTTCGAATATTTTTTATATTAAACCTTATCGAATTACCTTTCCAACAGAACCTCATTTACCCCCCAAAAGTCTTTGGATGCACTCAAACAAAATCCGAAAATAGAGATGCCATGATGTTATCCCCTGTTTTTAACCCAACTTTTGAATCCCATTTTTCGAGACGTTTGGATGTCTCAAAAATGTTCCTAGTTAATTCCCTCACAACATCAACCCCTTTTGACTTAGATCAAGATTAAAATGCGAAAAATAGGATTTCATATTAAAATTTTCACTAGTGGAGATACTCCAACTCCATTATTCCCAAGGGGATACTCCAACCCCATTTTTAAATAAAAAATTTCAAATTTTCTCTTTGTTCTTAAACGTTTTCCTAACTTTGTGGATACTCCAACCCCATTTTTTCATTAAAAATTCAAATTTTCATTTTAATCTTAACTATTTTCATAACTCTATTTTAGGGGATACTCCAACCTCACCTCACCGAGGGGATACTCTAACCCCGCTTTTACCTCCAAAATTTAAAATTTGCTCTCCTCCGGATGTCGCAAGCTGTTTTGATAAAAATCATTGCTGAAATTACCACTGACTCCAGACTAGTCTTTAAAATTGTCATCCTGGCTATTCTTCAATAACCGAAGACAATTATGAGATACATTTTGATCACCCCTCTCTTTTTATATTCTTTTGTTTGTATTTGCTTGTTTACGATATCATTATATTTCTCATTTTTTGCCTTACTAACTTATTTCCTTTTGTAATGTTATCGTGCTTTCACATTTAAAATTCGTTTTCAAATGAATATTACGAGGCAGTGTTTCGTGTTGGTATCTCTCCAATGCCTAATATGAAATATCCAATTTTTAAAATTCAATTCGGACATCATTTTCATAAAAAAAATCTTTATGTTCCTTAAACCTCCTAGGCGCATAGGTGATCTATGTTTCCTTAATAAATGAAACCCTGAATTTACATTTTTCAAAACCTCATGCATTAAAGAGGATTATATCTAAATAAAGACCAAATGGAACCGATTTAATCGAGACCAAAGTGAGATATAGTTAGTAGGTACCGATTTCAAGCGTCATAGGGATGCTACTTTTTCCCTGCACGTAACCAACTCCCGAGCCCAACCAATGAATCTCTAGACTTCATAGACCTTGAAATTAATGTTTCGAGTTTCGTAACTCACAATATTGTTTTCAATAGGCATTCGATCTTGCTAGCCTAAAATGATCGATGGCAACTCCAAGTTTATGGCCACTTCTTGGTGGCCATTCTGGTCCAGTTGGATGAGCAACTTGTCTGACAATCCGTATGCCCTTCATCTAATCACGCCTAATCCAAATCCCCATCAAGGGATAGCTCGAAGGCTCAACCACAACCAACCATCATTTATTTTTAAGTCAAGTGCACCATGCCCTTCGGATCGTCTGAAGTGTTAAAGGTCGAGCACATGGCTACAGCTTGGTGACTCCACTGGGGACTATAGAGAGTTAGGCCTTTAACTAGCTATTTTTCACTCAGTTCTTGGTTTTTTGGTCTCCATGATTACATTGATATAATTCTCTTTTATTTTTGCCTACTAATCTCCATTTTTTATGTTTTTGTCCTATTATTGTTAGGGATTATTCATGCCCCAATAAATATTGATTCGAATAAATATGGTAATACGGGAGTGAAACAAAAAGGTTTGATTATTGTTTCCCCGACACACACCGTGCACTTGCATTTACACTAGATTCCCACCATAAACCATGGTGTGGTTAGTATCCTAATTATTACGAGGAAGTGAGCCATCCGCCTTCATGAGTAACCTTTCATATAGGCATGGCAAGACCTTCTGGGATGTAAACTACCTATGTCTTTCATGAGTACCCCTCCACACTTGCATAGGGAAATCATCCATCGGATCGAACTCGTTCCATGAAACCCGTGATGGGCCTAGGATCGAGGTGCCTTGGCTGTTCTTACAGGATGAAGAGCGATTTGGATACTAAAATAGGCGTTAACTATATAGTGAACCCTATGAGCAAAACCATGTCAAGCCATACTGGATGCTGCTAGAATAACCTGAAGATTAAGGTCACTCGGGGAAACATTTTTTACCTTTACTCATATATACCATTGGTTACGCAGGTGATGATGGGTGAACGTTATGACCTGCATTTGTCTTTTTATTTTCATGATCATTCCTTTAGGATATGCTGTGACATTTGTCAGCAAATCCTACTTAATAAATGGGTAAGGACAAGCAAATGCCATTACCTGCAATGCCATCTTGAAATAGTCATATCTAACCAAGATAAGCCATCATGCTGCCCTAACAACAACTTAGCATGTGTTTAACATAGTTAGTGATGGACGAACATCACCCTTTAAATGGTCAGTCTTAATCCTTGTAAGGTATCATGTTATTTTGTGAAAAGACAATTTTAATGTGGGTAATGTCGGTATGCTGCCTGTTTAATGCCTTAACATTTGTGATCATCTTATCTACCCCTAGGTGTCTTACCGCCTATTCTGGGGGCAAATTTTGTTATTTCTTCCATTTCTTACCTTTTGCCTATTATTTCGTATTGGTTACTAACTCATTCTCTCTTTGCTTTTTTTTCTCACCATGCATCATTTCATCATAATTACTGCCATCATGGGACAATTGGCTCTAATGGATCAATGTTCACCAAAGGGCATCTATCATGGAGTAACAGTTCACTTCAAAGTTAAAATCCTTTAAAGAAGTCCGAGCATGGTCAGAGCACCAACAGCGTGAAGACAAAGATGTTTTAAAACTAGGGCATGCCTCAGTAGTGCATGAAAGGATAAGATAAGATACAGTCAAAGTGATTGGTAAGATTTGAGGATCATATGGACTAATTGGGATAGTACCAAAATAGAATCATTCGTTAAGAGATATGGAGATATTGCTCTTCTGCTTCAAGTTTTTTTGGATGTTAGTTTGTTGCAAGCAGCCTCGCTGTTTTGGAATCCAACATACCGGTGTTTCACTTTCAATCATGAAGACTTAGTCCCCACGGTTGATAAATACACTGCGTTACTCAACATTGAAAGGGCAAAGGTTGACAGGATATACTGCAAAGCGTTGAATCCTCCAACCTTCGAGAAAAGATTGGCTTAAACCCTCAAGGAAATGGAGTCCTGGATTAAGAGTCATATCAAAACAAAGGGGAATAGTGAATGCATCTTATGGGCCAGTTTAAGAGAAGCAATGGCGAGTATCATTGACATCTGAAGAATCCAAGATATCTACGCTTTGGCAATATATGGTTTGGTTATATTCCTAAAGACATTAGGCTATGTTGAAGCTACGGTAGCAGATGTCTTTTCTTACTTGTGCTTCAACATTACTCCCGCACTGGCCATCCTTGCCAAAACTATTTGAGTTTTTAATTTTTGTAAAAAAATGGAAATAGGTTGTTTCATCAGATATGCACCACTCCTTCACATTTGGCTCGTCAGTCACTTTAGCCTAACCCAGCTTTAGCCCTATCTCTAAGGTACTCAAGAAGAAATGGCCTCAAGACAAATCTAAAGATCAATGGGTCCAAAAATTTTGGAACCTCAAGAGGGAAGAGGTAACATGGAAAGCTTCTTGGTTTTTCCCACAAATGGTCATATACTGATGCAGAGATTATAGCTATGTACCACTTAGGGGATTATGGGGAAGTACTAGCTACACCCTTTTTTTAGTTCTTTGACAATTCCAGTGCTGTCAATTCATCCCCTTCATCCAAGACTTAAAGTTATGGGATTTCGATTATGGTGAGCCTAACTACAAGTTAAAAGTCCAGCTAGCCTTTCAAGCATGGAAACAAACCTGTTGCATGGAGAGATATTGGAGAGGGAGTAGTATGACCCCAAGATATGATGAATGGAGGATCCGTTATGTTAATGACACCATGCCCCTATCTGGTATTGGGATATCACAAATACTAGTTGATGAATTTACCTTTGAGGTTGAATTGCTCAAGCAAGAGTTCGAACAAGAGAAGGTGACCTTTGCCAAGGAGATTACTCGATTAAAAAAGGAAAATAGTTAATTAAAAATGGATCTCTACCTTAGGGATGGCGAGATGAGCAAGCCTATCAAGGAGAAAAACCACCTCAAGGAGGATCTTAAGAGCTTTAAAAGCGACTATGTGGCCCTTAACAAAGCAAGCAAGTCCTGAAGGCTTGGAAAGTCATCGGAGGACAGAAGTTACTGCTCTTGAAAAGGAACTACACCAATGGAGAGAAGCTGCTAGGGCCAATAGGGAGAAGCTTGTCAGAGCCCAGGCTCTTGCATCAACTTATCAAAGGAGGAATGAATAGTTAGAGGCTCAAGTCTGAGATTTGAAAGCAAACCAAGCCAAAAATGGAGTTTAACACTCAGAATCCAAGACTCAAAGCATTCTTTTCAAGCTTTCCAAGACCAAGTCGATGCACTAGTGAGAGCCTCCGAATAATAGGAGTACAAATGGCTCTAAGTGGTTGATCACGCATGCCAAATCATCAGGACTATCATTGTCGTCTCACAAAGCAAATCCAGGCAGTTCAATTAGAGGTTGAGAACATGATGGATGTAGCCCGATCCCTGACACGTGATATCTTGCCCATCGGAGCCCATGAGCAAGAGTTATTATACTTCTTAGACCATGTAATCAAGCAATGTAATCATGTCAGGCATTTTTGAATGTAATCTCATGTAATTAAGACATTTGTTGCTTTAATGAAATATGCTGTTCGTAGAGCTATCCCTTTATCCAATTGTCATTTTTTCATTTGCATTACTAACCTAATCCTTTCATGGTTTTTATTCACTCATCCTCATTGTATCAAACATATGCATGAACATACCATAAAGGCCCAAACCAAAAATAATTTAAGGTGAAAGTGATCCAAAACATGGAATCTATAATTCACCATCGGTATAACACTCGTAATCGTCAAAGAAAGATGGAAAAAGATTACTAGGCTCACATCAAAAGACTCAAACTCAAGTATAGAGGGTCCCAAGAGTAGGCACTCCATAAGAATGAGGAACTTTAAGCACAAATCACTAAGCTAACCAAATTGTTGTCCAATGCATTAAAGGAAAAAAGTTAAACGAGCATAGTTAAGACAAGAAAAGAATTGGCCTACCTTGAAAGCAATTTGAATAGTAGTACTAAGGCCACCAATGCTCAAGAAGGGGCACTACATAGGCAGCACCCTTTGGCAACGAACATCCCACCATCTCAGCCATTTATTTATATCAATCCTACAATAGCGTTCTACTTAATTCAAGGATTTCAAGGTGTGAGCTCTTCACTGTCAAGGCTTATAGTCCTGGACCTCGATAAGCACATGGAGCAAGAAAAGGCAAAAAGGCCCTTGGAAAATGATAAGGACTTGGATAAGTATCACTCATTAGAGAAACACCTTCGAGTGGTGGAAGGAAGCAACAAATTTGGAATCGTAGAGGCAAAGTCTCAAGTTTCCAACCTCATCATCCTACCCAAGTTTAAAGTACTTGATTTTGAAAAATACAATAGGACTACTGACCCTATAGCCCATCTTCGCATGTATTGTCATAAAATGGCAAGACACAAAGAGAATGAGAAGCTATTGATCTATTACTTCCAAGACAGCCTGATTAGGGTAGCCCTCTGGTGGTACATAGGACTTGATCATGCCAGAATTCAAACATGGGCAAACTTGGCGTGTGCTTCCTTGAACAGTATAAGCATGTGTCTGATTGGGTTCAGATCATCTTTCTCTCATAAACATGGAAAAGAAATCTTTCAAAAGTTTTAGACAGTATGCTTAGAGATGGAAGGAAGAGGCAGATCAAGTTCACCCTCCTCAACTGAAAAAGAAATGACAGTTATGTTTGTTGGCAACTTACGATCTTTTTACTACAAAAGGCTAGTAGGAAGTACCACAAAAAATTTAACCGATAATGTTATATTAGGTGAAATGATTGAGAATACCGTCAAGAGCGACAAGATATCTGTCTAGGAAGCATCTGGATTAACCAGAAAGATAGCAAACAAAGGTAAGGAAAAGGAAGTGAATGCTGTAGGCGAGAACCGTGCTAGGTTTAATCAAATTCTACAACCAACACAGCCTATATACTTCGCAAACATGTTAAATATGGGTCTTACCCCTTACTCATTAACACCGCAACCAGTCCACGCTACTGGGTTTGCTCCTACAATGAGATTTGCACCAAATCCTGTGCAAAGTGTAGCCTAGAATGCATAGCCCTACAATATGCATAATGCAAGAGCTTTGAATAACCAACAAGTATCTTAAGAAAGGGAGCACTTTAAACCACTCCCTTACTCGTATAAAGAGATCTACTCTCACTTATTGGTAGGCAAACTAGTGGCTCCAATATTCATGAACCCAAGATCACCACCATACCCCAAATGGTATGATGAGAATGCTTATTATGAATATCACTTAGGATCACAAGGCCACTCCATTGAGAATTGCACTTCTTTCAAAAGAAAGGTGCAGGGTTTATTAGAAAAAAAGATTGATCAAGATTGAGCAAGGTCTTGGACCCAATGTAGGGGCTAACCCACTCCCTAATCACGTCGAACCAAGAATGAATGCAATAATCGATGAAAAAGCTATCGAATTAAAAGAAGTGTGGCAGAAGTCAAAACCCAGATGAATAAGGTCTGACTGGCTTTTGTGAAAATCAAAATAGTAATAGATAATAAAAGTCAAAGAAGAAATGTCATTGATACATCTTGCTACCACTACAGTCAAGAACACGACTTGCAACATTGTTCATCATTCTTAAAGATGGTCCAAGGGATGATGGATCGGTCCGAAATTAAAATCTAAAAGGAATGGGATGGACATGATGATCCATCTATCAATGCTACTGACAAGAAGAGACCCATCAATAGTCAGATCTCTAGTTGTCTGCCTCTTATAGGCATGAGGAAAAGAGCTAATGAAAGTTTTAAGCAGTACATTATAAGATGGATAGAGGAGGCTGCCCAGATTCATCCCTTACTGACAGAAAAAGAGATGATGGTTAGATTCATTGGCACATTGCAAGCCTTTTATTATGAAAAGGTAGTAAGAAGCTTCCCGAAAAACTTCACGGATGTGGTCATACTTAGTGGGAGGATCGATAAGGCCATGAAAAATGAATTAAGAAGAAAAGGTATCTACAAAGACAAAGGGAAATGAAAGATGGAGGCTAGTAAGCAATCAAAATCCAACACCGAAGTTAGTTTGCTCAAACTCATGCTGAGTTAGACCGAAAGAAAATGATCATTGAAGGAAATTACATGATTGTGGAAAACATAAAAGAAGTTCAGACGCTAATAAATTTGGTTTGGCAAATCCTAGTGCAAGCTCATTTACTTAATGCAACCGAAAAGATAGAAGAAAGGATTGACAACTTCTATGACTTCTATATTGTTTGCAGCCACACTCTTCAAACATGTAAATAGTTTCGCACAATGGTTTAAAGAATGATGAACGACAGTAGCATCAAATTCTCTGATGAAAAGCAAGCCCCACATACTGAGTCTGCAAATGCAACACCATCTATCAATGCACTAGAAGAAGAAGAAGGTAATCTCCCTTACGGGATTGGAAGGCCATTGATTTTGTACAACACCTGACCAAAAGTTAAAGTTGACCCTGTTCAGCCTCTGCCAAAGATGATCATTCAACTTCCATCTCTCTTCCCATAGAAAGATGATACGGCAGTTCCTTGGAACTATGAAGGCAAAACCTTAATCATCGAAGAATCTAGGCAGCAAACAGCAAGTGTGGACCTTTCAAGGGTAAGTCACCTAACTCAAAGTGGTCGATGTTATGCCTCGACAGCATTAAAAAATATCACTCAGCAAGAGAATGCCAATCTCATTTCTCAAGCACCAAAGTCTACAACTAAGAACTCAAATTTGATAGCTGTCATGGATCCAGTAAATGAGAAAGAAGCTACAAAATTCCTTAAATTCATCAAGCATAGTGAACACAGCATCATCAATAAGTTGAACAAGCAACCCGCCAAGATATATGTGTTGTCACTGCTGTTGAATTCAGAAGCTCACAGGAATGCCCTCCTCAAGTTCTGAATGAGGCCTATGTCCCTCCCGATATCTCTATAGGTCAGTTGGATCACCTAGTGAACAACATCACCGCCAACAATTACATATCTTTCAGCAATGATGAAATCCCACATGGAGGAAGAGAAAATTATAAGGCCCTCCATATCACTACATATTGTAAAGGCACCACATTGCCCAAGGTGCTTATTGATAATGGGTCAGCTTTAAATGTAATGCCTATGTCATGCTTGAACAAGCTCCCTGTTGACGCATATCATATGCAAAATAGTTGTATGATTGTGCGAGCGCTTGATGGAACTTGCCAAAACATTATCGAGAACATCACCATTTCACTCCAAACTAGCCCATGTACTTACGAAGTTGACTTCCACGTGATGGACATTGCTCCATCATATAACTGCCTATTGGGAAGGCCATCGATTCATTCTGCTAGAGCAATGCCATCATCTTTGCACCAAAAGTTGAAATTCATCATTGAAACTAAAGTAGTTAGTATTGGAGGAGAGGAAGAAATCATTGCTGCTATCTTAACTGACGCCCCATATGTCAAACCTAATTAAGATGGCCTAGAATCCTTTTTCCAAACCTTTGAGTTCGTCAATGCTACTTATATCATAGAGGGATTGTCGATAGTCTAGCCTCACCTATCAGAGAACACTCACATAGGTTTGAAGTTGGTTGTTGGTAAGGGTGCCCGGGCTGGAAAGGGACTCAAAAAATGCCTTCAAGGGATTGCTAAAGCCTTAAAAGTGGTTAACCAAATCAACAAAAAGGGGTTGGGATTCAAGCCTAGTGCGCAGCAGAAAAGAAAGCAAGCTCAGAAGAACCGTAAGAAGAGTGGCTCGTTTGTTAGGATAAGACATAGAGGATGAGCCAATGATATTCCCACCATTTCAGGAAAGTTTTTGCCTAGGGGGACATGTAGATACTGGCTTTGGTAGTGCTGTGCTCATATTGAACAAAGCATTTGAGGATATCTCCACCAATATGATTGGCAAGCCAAAGATGTCATTGTCAACTATAAGTTTAGAGACTGGCTTGTGCCTCCAAGGTTTGTTCCAAGTGTTTGGACTGAGACCAAGATTCATGTACTGTTCAAGTCTATTTCAAAGTAATGTTATGAACCAAACCTACATGCTCTCGCCCAAAAGCATTGTAGGATCCTCTGTATAGGCAGCTTTTATTAAGTATTATCAATGAAAATGACTAAGCAGTTTGCATTCATTCTTTGTGTTCATAATTTTTGCCAACCTTAGACTTTTTTTTCTTCCACCTGTATTGTTCTTTTCCATATTTTCAGGTACCCCAATGAAGGTGACATGAATGTTCATGCTAAAACTTTAGGAATTGATTTTGAGCAACCGATTTGTGTCAGTGGGTTGAATCTGAAGAGGACCCTAAAGAGAACCCTATGCCCTTCGAATTATTGAAGAATCCATTGAAACCATAACCTTGGAACAGAAGAAGACCCAAAAAATGTCAAAATCAGAACCTCCATAAAACCATCAACTCGAGCTGAACTAATAAGTCTCTTTCAAGAATATCGAGAAGTGTTTGCTTGGTCCTATCAAGACATGCCTAGACTAGATACCACTATTGCGGTTCATAAACTTCCCCTTAAATCTAAATGTAAACTAATCTAGCAAAAGTTAAGGAGGATGAACCTAAAAATGCTCTTAAGATCAAGAAAGAAGTCAAGAAGCAATTTGAAGCATAATTTCTTGAGGTAGCTAAATATCCTGAATGGGTAGCCAACATAGTCCTAGTTTCTAAGAATGATGGTAAAGTGAGAATGTGTATGGACTATAGGGACCTGAACCGAGCTAACCCTAAAGATAATTTTCTCTACCTCACATTGATACCTTAAAAGACAACACTACCAAAGATGCACTATTTCCTTTCATGGATGGGTTTTCGGGCTATAATCAAATAAAAGTGGTAGCTGAAAACACGAAAAAGACCATTTTCGTGACCATGTGAGGGACTTTCTGCGATAAAGTGATGCCTTTCGGGTTAAAGAATGCTAGGGTAGCTTACCAAAGGGCCATGGTAACATTGTTCCATGATCTTCTGCATAAAGAAATTAAGGTCTATGTGGATGATATGATTGCCAAGTCAACAAAAGAGAGTGAACACGTTGCCAACCTGCAAAAACTCTTCAAAAGGCTTTACAAATACCAGCTCAAGCAAAATCCTGCTAGATGCACATTTGGAGTCACCTCTGGTAAATTGTTAGGGTTCATTTTAAGTGAGAAAGGAATAGAGGTGGATCCTGACAAGGTTAAGGCTATTCAAAACCTACAACCACCTCGAACACAAAAGGAAGTGAGAAGTTTCTTGGGAAGACAGAACTATATAGCCTAATTCATATCTCAGTTTACTGACAAATGCCATCCAATCTTGAGGCTACTGAAAAAAAAAATCCTAGAGAAGGGAATCAAGAGTGCCAAAAAGCTTTTGATAAGGTTAAACATTACTTTCAAACCCTTCAGCACTCGTGCCACTAGTACCCGAATGACCACTAATTCTGTATCTATCAATCCTAGACAAGTCGATGGGCTATGTTTTAGGATAACATGATAAATCAGGGAAAAAGGAATAGGTTGTCTATTACTTGAGCAAGAAGTTTACAAAATATGAAAATAATTATTTATTCATGGAGAAGTTATGTTGTGCTTTAGCTTGGAAGGCCAAAAGGTTAAGGCAATACATGTTGTACCACACTACATGGTTAATCACCAAGCTTGATCCCATCAAGTATTTGTACGAAGCCCTCACCTTATCCGGGAGGTTAGCCAGATGGCATGTTATGCTTTCTGAGTATGACATCGTGTATGTGAACCAAAATGCCATTAAAAGCAGTGCAATAGTAGACTTTTTGGCAAGCCGAGTCATAGATGACTATTAGCCTTTAAACTTCGAGTTCCCTGACAAAGACTTGATTGTGCATATTTGAGGCAGAGAACACCGTCAAGTATGGGTCATCATGGAGGATGTACTTTTGATGGACCTTCAAATGCACTGGGGCATGGAATTGGGGCAATTCTTATCTCTCCCAAGGGAAACCATTACCTTTTCACAGCCAAATTAAACTTCGACTGCACCAACAACATAGCCGAATATGAGGCTTGCATCACGAGACTCCAGGCAGCCATTGAAAGGGGCATTCAAACATTACAAGTGTTTGGAGATTCAGCCCTCGTCATTTACAAACTGAAGGGAGGATGGCAAACACATGATGCTAAACTGATCCACTATGGGAATCTGATATCACAGCTCAAGAAAGAGTTTGATGATGTTAGCTTTCAACATCTACCTCGAGAAGAGAACCAAATCGCTAATGCCTTGGCCACTTTATCTTCTATGTTTAAAGTCAATCGAGAATCAAACATTGCTCCTATCCAAATGAGTATCTATTCAACCCCGACACATTGCTAGAATTTTAAAGAAGAGAATGACAGTTTGCCATGGTATCATGACATCCTTTAGTACATCAAGAATCAACAGTACTTAGAAGGCGACACCAAAACTGATAAGAAAACCATTAGACGATTAGCTATGAACTTCATTTTGGATGATGAGATTTTGTACAAGAAGGGCTGGGATAAGGTGTTACTCCAATGCGTGGATGCCTTCGAAGCCAAAAAAATGCTTGAAGAAATTCACGAAGGGATTTGTGGTATGCATCCTAACAGACACTAAATTGTCAAGACAAGTCATGTAATCAGGTTATTATTGGTTGACTCTCGAGAAGGATTGCATTGACTATGCTTAAAATTGTCCCAAATGCCAAATCCACGCTGACAAGATCCATGTCCCACTGACACCTCTACATGTTATGACTGCTCCATGGCCCTTCTCTCTTTATGGCATGGACATGATTGGGCCGATTACCGCCAAGGCTTTTAATGGGCATCACTTTAATTTGGTCATAATTAATTATTTTACCGAATGGGTAGAGGCAACTTCTTATGCTAATGCCACCAAAATTGTTGTGTGCAAATTTGTCAAATGGGACATTATCTGTAGATTTGGTCTTCCTGAACAGATCATCACTAATAATGCACACAACCTAAAAAAAAAATAATGCAAGCAGTTTACTCCCAATTCAAGATTCAACATCGAAACTCCATCCCATACAATCTAAAGATGAACAGAGCAGTTAAAGCAGCCAACAAGAATATCAAGAAGATAGTTGAAAATATGGCTAAGACGTACAAGGATTGGCATGAGAAGTTGCCTTTTGCCTTACGCGCTTATCGCACAATAGTACAAACTTCCATGAGTGTCACTCCATTCTTTTTAGTCTATGGCATGAAGGCTGTCTTGCCAATTGAAGTTGAAATCCCTTCACTTCGAGTCTTGATATAATCGCAACTTGAAGAGGCTGAATGGATTAAAAACTGATATAAGCAGCTCAATCTCATCGAAGAAAAAAGAATCAAAGCCATTTGTCATGGGCAGATATCAAAAATGCATGATGAGAGCCCATAACAAGGAGGTCCGTCCTCGTCAGCTCTGAAAAGGTGACCTGGTGCTCAAACAAATTCTCCCGATACATAAAGATACTCGCAGAAAATAAACTCAAATTGGGAAGGGCCATAGGTGGTGAAATGCGTATTCTCTAGAAGAACTCTAATCTTAACCGAGATGGATGGCAGCGACCTACCTAACCCCGTGAATTCTAATTTTATTAAGAAGTATTTTGCTTAAAAGGACTTTAGGATGAAAACCCAAAAAGGCATCCTATTAGCCCCTCGCCTACCACTAAAAAAAAAATAGCTTAAATTGAAAACATGATAAGGTGACATAAGTGATCAGACCTCCTTATTCAAACAAAGCCATGCCCAAACTATCATTAGCTAAAAACCAATCTTCCCCATATTCATAACTCTAACCAAGACACCAAGTCATAACCTAACCCATTTGTTTTGTATTAACCAACACCATCGAAACCTAATCCATACCTACACCTGAAAAATGGAAACTACCTAACTTTAAGGCCTCCTCCCACAATGGAGCAATCTAAGGGATCTTCTTAGGAGTCGCCAGCATGAAAAGAATCAATTGCTCAAAAGAAATCTCCAAAAGCACTCAGTGAAGAATTCATGTCTTCAACGTCAGAGCCAGTCAATGAGGAAGACTTCTTAAATCTCTTTTGTACTTCAAAACCTTTCACAATCTCATAAGTTTGTCACAACTTGTACCATCTTCCTTTGAATGAAAATACAACTGTTTGATTTCTTGCATAACCTTTTCGTACCCTGCATTCCATGTTGCATCATGTTTATCCTTTAATTTGATAATGCTTGATAAATGGGCAAAATTGATAATAAGATTTACTAGCATTACTTTGAAAGATAGAACTTTGCAGGAACTTTGTTTCATGTTTAAATACCAAGAACGAACTCTTGGGGGCCACAATCGATCTTACCCTAGGACCCCACATCTGGAAAATATGCTCAAAATCTGCTTCCAATAAGTGGTCATGAACTTCTTGTACCTTCAAAGAAGGGACAGCTTTAACATTTATAACCTCTAAAAATCTAAAGCAAGAGTGACAAACCCAGGACAAAAACCCACCTCACCAAGTTAAAGAAAGCCAAAAACCAGCCATTAGATTAGACCTTTAAAGTTAGCACCCTTGCATCAATTAGGTAGGCATTTGCATCTCCATGCATTATATAGCATTTAACATCTTACAACTATCAGCTTTCATATGCAAAAGCCAAATTTATAGGGAATCTAAGGTACCATTTTTTATTTCAAAAAGCCCCAAAAGAACTAAAGTAAGCACCTCTAACCTTACATGCACATTAAAAATCACCAAGACAGGTATCTAAACTCGTTTCCTTCTAGTCCTCAAAAAGCAGGACACTTCCCTACCTCAAAGCCCATACAAGCTAATGGCACCACATAACCTACCTCAGTCCTGAAAGAGTAGGAAGTTTTCTTACCTCAAAACCCATACAAGCTAATGGCACCTATCTACCTCAGTCCTCAAAGAGTAGGACGCTCCCCTACCTTAAAGCCCACACAAGCTGATAGCACCACATAACCTATTTCAGTCCTTAAAAAGTAGGACATTTATCAAATCCCACATAAGCTAATGGCACCACATAACCTACCTCAGTCCTAAAAGAGTAGGACATTTTCTTACCTTAAAGCTCACACAAACTAGTGGCACCTATTTAGCTTAGTTCATAAAGAGCTAGATGTCTTTCTTCGCTTACCTTCAAGCCCACACAAGCTGGTGGCACTTGTCTACCTTAGTCCATGAAAAGCTGGATGTCTTCCTTTACCTACCTTAAAGCTCACACAGGCTGATGGCATCTACTTGAAAAAATAAAAAACAACCTAGTAAGGACGTCAAACCCTACAAAACTCATCAAAATCTTCTTTTTTGTAAGTTGTTTAATCGATCTCGACATGATACTAAAAACTCTCCATTTCTCCACAGGCACACAAATCCATCATCCCATCCAAACAAAATGGTGCCTATTTGTCTTTGCCCTGTTCCTACTACTTAGCAACGGCCAACGAGGGCCAGTTGTAGACACTTAATTTTGTCTGAACCACTTTTTAGCATCTTAGGAGTTAGGTAAAAGATGATAAAATCAAAAAATAGAAATAAAAAGTTAGGGGATGAATGCCGAGCCCTGTGTCGCCAGGGACTATGAGATGACATGATGTTAAGCAAAAAAATTCTTTTTAGGAAAGTCTAAAATGCCTACGGGCCATATTAAATAAAATATAAAAATGAGCCATTAAAGGCTATTTTTCACGGTGTCACCAAGGTCATTCAAATGAGTACAAAAATCAATTTCCCATTGTTTGTGACCAAGTTGAGGTAAATCAGGAAGCCACATGTACATACAAGTTATATTAGGGAGCAAGTATTGAAATGAGGCCTTTATGGTGCAAAAAACTTGAATTTTCACATGTAGTATCGATACAATAGGGTTTGGTATCGATAGCCAAGGTGTAGTATCGATACCTGGCATGTTTGTATCAATATAGACCTTAGCAGTAGCTAAAGTTGTGATTTTTGGCAAAATGTATCGATACACAAGCATGAGTATCGACACTAGCTTCTAAGTCTTAAGACTAGAAACATTTTTTGCTCTCAGTATCAATACACAACTCATTGTATCGATACCCAAGAGTAAAAAATACCTTCTGTATCGATACAATATGTTTTGTATCGATACACCAAGGCTTTTTTGCCTAGTTCGAGCCATTTTTCAACCTTTGAACATGTTTTTGCACCAAGAAACTATCATAAAACATTGCAAACCTCAACTATGGGTTCATTAACAAATTCTAACAAATTTTTGGAGTCCAAACAATTAATGGCAAAGGTCGTTTTCATAAGATATATAGATGTAAGAGGGTATGGTAGGCATATCTCCAACTGCAGGCTTTCATAACCTTTTTGCCTCCTCGCTCAACATGGTAGAAACAATAAAAAGAGAATTAACTGAGCATGGCACCTAGTGCAGAAAAAAATAAAAAATGCCCCTTGCATTGTCTTCTAAAAGGAGGGGACTGAGCATTAAATGAAAAATGAACACTACCAGCTATCTTAAATAAAATTTCAACTATTAAAAAAGCTCTCCAACAATCCCAGAAAACTTTCCATCTATTCTAACAAATCTTTCGACAACTCTAGCTCCAAAAGTTCACCAAAAACACTATTCCATTGCTTTTCACCTTCAAACAACCTCTATTCTTGAAGCTCCCTAAAACCACCACCAGAGCACCTTTAAAAACTTAACCTTTCACATATTTTCATCCTTAAAGCACCCCATCAACAACCACATTATAAGAAAGCTCCTTTCTTTCATCTTTTTCTTACTAAATAACAGTAATAGGAGGTAAGGGATTGAGCTTAAAGTTACTGCTTTAAAGAAGGAAGAAATTTCAAGCCTTTGCTAGTATATTTTTTACCTTGCCCCACTTATTTTCTATTTTGATCATCCATTTCATTTTAGTGAACCCTTCATGTTGCCATAACCCTTCTAATACTCCCATGCATCTTTGTTGCCTTGGTTGTGGTAGTCCTAGGATCTTGATGACCCTCTTGACACCTTGATATTGTTAGAAATATAAACTCACCATGCTTCATTTTCATCATTACACAGCCTCTATTTATGCATCTTTTGCCATGTTTCTCCCATATTCACATATCCATTACATATTTAAGTGGTCACCTTGACATGTCTTAATCATGTTCAAACATGTTCTAGTGTTTTAAGGAGTCTCATGAAATAAAATATTATCTTGACAACTTCAACATCCACTCATTTGTATTAAAATGTTTACATCATCTCCATGCACCCTATTTATCATCTTCTTGCATTTATGTCACCCCTCTCCATGTTAAAATATCATATTTACATGTTTGCATGTTTAATCCATGTTTATCTTTATATGTGCTGTATTTTGTTCATGATATCTCCATTAAAATGTTTGCATGTCTTTTACAAACTGATTTTTAGAAAAGTCCTCAAGTTAAATTCATGCTACCTCCAATAGATGAAGAATAGCATGGACTTAATGTTGTCTCCCAATTTTAGGGGTAAATCAACATTTCAGCTTTGGATTTCATGGTGAAATATGTTTATTTTTTATCAAATAAAAGAAAATCCTTTTTAGTATTAAACCTTGATCTTGAGCCTCATGCTCATTCTGGTGACATGGTCAACGGGTTGTTTCATTATCCCAAACTACTTTGAGATTGTGGAATGAACTTGTGAAGCCCGTGTTACTTTCTGTCATGGACGTTCAAACATCCTAGGCCTGAGTCTATCTTCAAAAAAATTGAAATATCGAATAATCCCCTTGTTTATGCTCTGGTAGTGCTTTAGTCTAAACTTGAAAAATCATTTTTGGAACACCAAATATTTCCTTTGATTTTTCTAATATTTTTCCTTGAAAGGGCATCGAATTACCTTTTCTAAGGATATCTTATTTGCCCTTGGATTGTCCTGGATAAGGGAGCTATGATTTTTCGAACCTTTGCTATCCAAAACCCCTGGAACCAAGCATGCAACATTCTATTTCGGCCATTTCAACCCATTAGATAATTTTGACGAAATTTCTAGATGTTTTTCCCAAAAAGTTCACAAAATTCCCTTTCCGAAAAGGTATTATATATGATCTAACGATCTCAGATAAACTTCGAATGATTTTTCAAAATCCATCATGCCTTTTTAATTGTACATGCTGCCAGTGTTGAGATAAACCTAACATCAAAAACTAATTCCGCCTAAAAAGTGATTTACTAGAATTTTTGGAATATTTTTATATTAAACCCTATCGAGTTACCTTCCCAATGGTAACTTATTTACCCTCTAAAATCTCTAGATGCACCCGAACAAAATCTGAAAATAGAGATGACATGATGTTGTCCCCTATTTTCAACCTAATTTTCAAACCCTTTTTATCGAGACGTTCAGATGTCTCGAAAATGTGCCCTATTGATTCCCCGCACAACATCAACCCCTTTTGACTCGGATCAAGACTAAAATACAAAAAATAGGATTTCATATTAAAATTTTTGCTAGTGGAGATACTCTAACTCCACTACTCAAAG
>JBBYHK010100697.1:1238-41505 GCA_038382065.1 Adansonia grandidieri | reverse complement strand
TGAATAATGTACATTTCCAAGGCAAAAAATTCACATGGATTGGAATAGAGTTGTAAAGGAGAGACTTGACAATCGATTTTTTTTTTTTGAAAAATTGCACTAATAAAACCAGTTGTTTCCAAATCCTCTCCTATTCAAAATTACTACCAACACGGCCTAAGATAAGAAACCTTATATTCCAACATTTCCACATATATCCTATATCAAATAGGTCTGAACAAATAATCAGAATGATTTTTTTTTTAAATATATATAATTGTTTGCCATAGAAAGAAACAAGAATTAGATCATATATCTAATGCAAATAATGTGTATGTGTTCTTTAACTAATTGGATAAATTGAGTACAATATGAACATGAGATTTTGAAAGAAAAGATGAAGCAGCAAGCTAGTTACCTGGTTGGTGAAACTAATCTCAAATCTAAGCAAGATACGACCTAAGATAAAAAACTGTAGGCAAGTTTAAGAATAGATCAACTTATTTATTTAATTTTATGAGATTTTTAGTTTTTTATCTTGAGTTTAAAATTGAGTAAATCAATAAGGTGAGGGTGAGATTACAATGACAATTACATCTCTTTAAAATTTAATTATCTGGCAATATGTTATTGGTGCCTAAAAGATCATATTTTTTAGGATCGTCCTAATATAAGTTAAGGAATAACTTATATTAGGATGTCCTACATAACTTATGTTAGGATGATCCTAAGAGGTGTGGTTTTTAGGCACCAATAAAATTATACCACATAATTAATGTTTAAAGAGATGTAATTTTTATAGTAATCTTTCCTCACCTAATCAATTTTTATTAAATCAATTTACTCAATTTTTAACTCAAGTTGAGATAAGAACTAAAAATATTATAAAATTAAAAAAATTAAGTAGATCGATTCTTAAACTTGCCTAGGGTTTCTTATCTTAGGCCGTATGTTGCTTGGATTTGAGGTTAGTTTCACTTCAAAATCTCTTTTTGTTCATATTGTACTCAGTTTATCCAATTATTTTTTAGAAGAGCATATACACATTATCTGCATTATAGATATGATCTAATTCTTCCTTGTTTCTTTCTACAGCAGACATTATATGTATATTTTTTTTAAAAAAAATCAATCTGATTATTTGTTTAGACCTATTTGATATAGGGTGTATGTGAAAATTTTGGAATATAAGGTTTACGGCATTGGTACTAATTTTGAATAGGATAGGATTAAGAAACAACTGGCTTTGTCGGTGCAATTTTCCGGAAAAAAGGAAAGACTTGGTTATTTAATTTTGCAAGATTTTTGTTTTTGTTTTTTACCATTTAACTAAAATTAAAAGTTGGATAAATTAATTTAATGAAATTGTTAGGTGGGAATGAGATCATTATAACGATATTATCTTTTTAAAAAATAATGATATGGAATTATTTTTTAGTGTCTAAAAATTTCATTTTTTAGATCATCCTACGATAAGTTATTCCTTATAAATTATTATACTACAATAATAAATAATAATTGATATTTTTAGAAAAATATTAATAAAAAATTATTTTTTTATCTGTGACTCGGTGATATCTTTTGATTATTTCTAACTTCAAAATTTAAATATTTTTGAAATGCTTGAGAAAGATTAAAAAAATTTAAAATAGAAAATTTCAACAATTGATATGTAGTTCTAGAAAATAATTTGTTTATCTTGTTATTATTCAAGGATTTCGTATATAGTTAAAATGACCCTCACAAATTGCGATTACTAATTTGTTAAGAATTAATCGAAATGAAGCTATAGCGTCATCATTTGTTGGAATCAAAACATCTATGAGATCGAGATCACAATTTGTATTAATCTTTTTTGGTCAGTTATTATTAGTCATTTATAAAAAATTAATTTTTTCTAAACCGATAATATTTAATATGATTACAAGAATATGATACGCATAAAGTCAAAAACATGACACGATATGAATATATTCTCAAAATCTATATAATATGAATTATAAACATATCAAAATTTATACATAAGTAAAAAACCTTAAACGCGACTATGGCATGGCAAAATATATAAATATGACACGAATACACGAATTGCCGAGTCTAATTTTTTCTAAAAATTCCTAACACTAATTAGGATTTAATACAAAAATTAGGATGAAAAAAAAATATAAAACCACATCAGAATTGGAAGTGTGGTTTTGCACGAGAAAAGCCTTTACACCCTACAATATTTGTTCGAAAATGGTACGGATTAATCACGTGTCATCTTTGATTTTGATAAAAAATTATTAAAAAATTATTTTAATTTTGATATATAAAATAATTTCCTCAGTCAACCTTCTTAAAATTTATTATTTTTATTTTTTAAAAACAACTTTTTTGGAATGATGTGAGAATTCCCAGCATTATATGATTAAAACAATTTTGAAATTTGAAGAAACTAATTGTTTGATCTATTTTTATACTCCGAATGAAACATGAGGTGTTTGACTCTAGTGATGATGGCAATTATGTTGCTTCCATTACCTTCTAGGTTTATTTATTATGAGTCAAATTTTAAGTTCAAAGTTTATTAATAAATAGTTAGGCTAATATAATGTCGTTGCTAAATGCAAAATTGTAGTATCGTTTGCGAAAAGATTATATGCTTTGGTAGGTAATTTAAAATTTTTATGTTTCGTATCAATGTGGAATGATTCTTCATCCAATTCATTAGCAGCAAGTTGTGAACTATCTTAAATTTATTATTTATTAATCATGGTACCCTCTTTCATAACATTGATCATAATAAAAAGTTTTCAATTGAGTAATTCTGTGTTTCATTGCAAGTGACTTCCAACTTTAACAGAATAGGTACTCAATCAGTGTTTTAATGAAAATTAATTTATGATATCACTTTTATCTTCTTTTTTTTTTTTAATATATATTCCTTTAGTCAAAGTTGATTACACTAATGCAAATTTTGCTTGCTAACAAAACTCAAAAAAAATCAAGTCATTGCATTAACATGTGAACTATATCTTACTTCCCTTTCTCAATTTTCTTCATCAACTCCTTTGGCATTTGGTTGGCAACCTTTATAATGTCCAGCTTTTGGGGTTAATTAGGTTAATGAATAGTGATTTGATGCTCTATGATCTCAAAACTTGAGTTTTCGAACTTGTACTTACAATGATACAAGTAGTAAACTATGAACTCTAGTTGTGAAGCCTTTTTTTTTTTTGGTTAGGTTTTTGTCCTTTTCAAATCGCAGAAACATATTTGACATGTAGGTAAAAAGCTATGGAGTTTATGAAGCAACTAAGGTTTGCTCAAGATGTTTTATGCTGATGCCATTCATTTCAAAAATGTTGTAGGACAAGGTTTGTGGCTGCTGGCTGGCGCGTTGCTGGTGTTTTGTCTGGACTTTGGAGTCTTTGTGTCTATTAATTTGGAGGATTTATTAAACTAGTCATGTTCAACCATTTTACTGTGTATTTGTGTATATTATTCAACTTTTTGTTGGCCATGTTTACTTGCTTTAATAATTTGACGAATTTGTTTAAATTTGGTGTGATATTGATATATTCGTTCAGTATGATGCTTAATATTAAATACACACTATTTTTTATAATAAAAAAATTAAACTAATTGAGTCGAGCTAAAATTTTTTTTCTACAATTAGAGTTGACCTTATTACATAATGTTATCGGGTTGAGTCACCCTGGATAGATATAAAAATGTTAGCATCTGCCTGGCTTAAATTTAACTCAATGGAAGAATAAGTCTGACTTTGATTCAATGCTCGTATTTCACAAAGCTGCAACTTACTATTTTAAACAAAAAATATTGTTTTCACATAATCCAAAACACTAAATGCATAGCTTATATTTAACTTGTATAATAGTTTTACTAAATTGTTGCATTATTTAAATATTTATATTTAACTTGTATAATAGTTTTACTCAATTGTTCCATTATTTAAATATTTCTTTAATGTGTGAAAATAGGTATCAATTTAACAGTATAAAATTTTGTCATAAGATTTATAGTGAATTCATTTTTTTCTACATTGAATAGATAAGTAAAAAATGTTTTATTTACAAAATTTATATTTGCTATTCGCCGCCGACAACTGTCATTATAGTTGACTATCGACTAGTTTAATAAACACTATTGCTGAGACTTACCGAACGCATTGATCTTAAAAACAGGTTATCCTCTCTCATTTAAATTTTTTATAATAAAATATTAATATTTAAAATTTTCATAGTGTACATGTATTATTATAATTATTATTATTATTATTATAAAACATATAAAAAAAATTATTGTTACTTTTAATCCGTTTAGTTAAACGGTGACGTGCTGAGATAAAAACGCACCATGTTTGGACAGTTTACTGATAGAGAAGAAGTTGCCGTATAATTTAAAGGTCATTTTGTTGTGCAAAAAATTGACTTTCAACTTTTTTTTTTTAATTAAAAATGTAAAAACTTGTCAAGAAATTAAGGATTTTTTTATATTTAGATGACCCAAATATTTTTTGTTGTTTTATTATGTAATGAATTTTTTTTTTTCAAATAGCAATATTGACATAAATAATAAAATATGAAAAAGTTATCTGTTATGAAGATATTAATATTTCAAATAGTAATACTTTAATGATAATATTTAATAAGAAAATATTATATTTATTAGTACATTATGGATATAAATATTTAAAATATTATAATGATTACTAAAATATTATTTCTATTAATATAATGATTAACAAAATATTATTTTTATTAATAAAATTATTATTATCATAATATTGACAAAAAAAATTAAAATATTAAAAGCTATTTATCATTAAACTATTAATTTTTAATATTGGTATGTCAAAAGTAATATTTTAAGAATAATATTTAATACGACAATATTATATTAATATTAAATACTTAAAATAATAGTATTTATTATTAAGAAATTAATTATATAAATATTTTAAAATATTGAAAATATAATATTATAATAATTATTAACAAACATCAGTTATTAAGTCTTTATAAAGTATAATTTATATTTATTTATTATTAAAATAGTAATATGAAAATGTTGTTCAATAAAATATTAAAAATACTATTAAAAATTAAAAATATTGACAATGTTATGATTTATTATTAAAATAATAATATTATTATTTTAAGTAATATTTTTATTAAAACAAATCATTATATTAATTATATTAATAATCTATTATTTATTATTAAAATAAATAATATTGTGTTATATATTATTAAAATAGAAATATGTATGCTGAATAATATTCAAAATATAAATATTAAAAATTATAATATTAAATAATTTTGTATAAATATTTTAATATTTTAAATTTTTTTTCAAATTAAAAATTAAATATTTTTTATTAATAGTTAATGATTGGCTCGGGTCAAGGTAAGTTTCATTCTAAAAATCTTGTTACTTATGTGGAGCTATTTTCTTGCCTTTTTGAAAAGTGGAAGATAATTTTATAAAAAATTCCTTATTTTTCATTAACTAGTAAGTCAATTTTTCTTGTTTAAAATATTTTTCGTGAAACAAACACCAAAAAATATAGAAAACTTTTTTAAGAGTTTATTTTCCACGAAATAAATAGACCTTTATATAAATCAACCGCGTCTGAGTTGATAAATATATTACTTTATTAATTGTAACTAGATTTTACCGGAGCTGATTCACAAGTATGATTTGAAGTATGTTGGATTTGAATAAAATTATTGTAATTTAATTTGGTTTAATTCGATCTAAATTATTATTTATTAATAAATTTTTAATTAAATTTAATTAAAAAGTATAAAAAATTAATATAAAATAATCTTTTAATATTTAATATATTTAACATGCTTTTAGACTTGATGTGCAAAGCTTGGAGCCAAACAACTTTTTTTACTCTTCCAATCCAACCCATCCAAATCAACTCATAGGTACTTCTAACTATAATATCCTATTATAGGAGAAATTCTTTGATTTTGAAAATATAAACGAAGACTACATAGAATGATTTTTAGAAGATGACTAAAAAGATTACTTAATTATGAGTAGTATAATGTAATAGATGCTCCACTCAAGTAAATCAACATCATTTCAGTAACAAACAGTAAGATTAGGTCAGTTGTATCTTTAACAAACCAAATATCATAGAATTTGCCCCAACAAGATATCTCAATCAAGTTTAGCCAATATCAATAATTTAATTTTAAATTGTAAAAACTCTACAAAGTTCAAGTCTCGTAGGCAATCTATACTTATGTGTGTGTGTATATATTGTGTTCACTCATGAACAAAAAATGCACTTTTGCTGCCTATTATTGCAACGATTACATGGTATCAAATGCCATTGCCTAATAACTGTTTGATCATTTTCTTCCATTTCCTCTTAACTCAAATGGCTACCAACAACCATCCCGACAATACTACTAGCATAAACACCATTAAAGCCAAACCAATATCCATCAATGTTGCAACACAACTCCCTTTAAAATTGAGTGCCTCTAACTTTCCATCTTGGCAGATCCAATTATATTCACTACTTGATGGTCATGACATCACTGGCTATCTTGATGGAATAATTGCTTGTCCAAAAGCTACAATATGTATAAATGGAACTTAAAGCAACAATCTAGCCCATTATATCTAGATTAGGGAGGACAAATTCATCTTACATGCTATAATGGCCTTAGTATTTGAATCCATTACAACTGTAAAAGCCTTTCAAGAAGCTTGGCAAAATTTATCCGTCGCTGTTGCCAGCAAAACATGATCCAAAGTCATATTATTAAAGAATAAGCTTATAATGAAACCATAAGAAGGACAATTCATAAGAGACTATATGCGGGTTATGAAATGCATTGTAGACAAACTAGCATTGAAACAGACACCAGTCTCTGATGATGATTTGATTCCTTTAATATTCAATGGCCTTAGGACAAACTTTAAGGAGATCTCTGTGGCAATGTGAGCTCGTGAAACTCCTCTCTTTTTTTGAAGAGTTACATGACAAACTCATAGATTATGAAAATATTCTTAAACAAAAACTTCATCAACAACCCATAGAGACTATCTATTTTGTTAAAAAAAAAGAGGTAATAAGTTTTAGAGAGGAAGAGGTAATTCCTATCATCACTCTCTTAATACAACTACAATAATATTTTATATTAAAGGAAAAAAATAATTCCTAATGCAATTTTGCCTTCACCTAAGATAGTCCAAGATAGTTTGCTAATTATGTGATAAACAAGGATAGAGTGCTAAGTTATGCAAGAGCTTTGCATTATTTCATAGAAAACCAGTTGCAAACCATGTGACAACTTCTTACATAAAGGATGCCTTAAACGAGATTGTTGATATAGATGCCTCACACCATGTCTCAGGCAACCTTAATAGTCTCCACTATACATAGAGTATGGAGGTCCAGATCAAACACTTGTAGGAGATAGCACAAGTCTGAAATTACTTACACTAGTTCTTCCATGATTCCCACACCCTACACACCCTTGCACCTCATAAATGTCTTGCATGTTCCTAACTTAAAGAGAAATTTACTTTGAGTATCTAAATTATTCCAAACTAACAAAGTTTTTATTAAATTTTCCTTATCGTTTCTTGATGAATGATGTAACTATTGTGGCACTACTAGTGAAAGGTTTGAGTAAAGATAACATCTATGAGCTACCAAGATGCACGCTACCTTTCTTAAAGCTTGCCCAACCCATGTCCACTACCAAAGGTTGAACTGAGTTGTGGCATAATTTCCTTTGTTATCTTTCTTCTAAAGTCATGAATCATATGTCTCAAGCTTTTAACTTGCCCTTAGCATCTTTAAATAAATAATTTTTTTTTTGTAATTTTCATAATAATAAAAAGTAGAAAGTTCCTTTTGCATGTTCATCCTTAACTTAAAAGCTTTCAAGCTTATGTTATCGCTACGTGCCTCTTTTTTCAATTCACAGGTAGCATGCATAACTTGAAAAAAATGGTGTAGGTATGTTGGCTGGAGCCTTTAGTTTATCCCTTGATCGAGATCTGAATTAGGCATAAAAAGATGAAGGGAACAAAGACCATCGGTGAATTGTTCATTAACAGTCTCAGAAGGCTACCATAAAATGGCTATAAATTTAGAGTTGCCACTTATCATTTCAAGCTAGGTATGATTAGATGCCTATTGAAAACAATATATTGAGTTATGAAACTCAAAACATCAAATTTGAGGTTTATAAGGTTCAAAGATTCATTGATTAGGTTTGAGAGTTGGTTACGTGTACAAATGCTCAAAATTGGTACCCGCTAACCATGTTTGATTTGGTTTCAATTTAATCGGTTCCACTTTATCATTATCTCGAAATAATTCCCTTTCAATGCATGAATTTTTGTGAAAATTATAGATCAAAGTTTTGAAAGAAAATTTAGATCATCTATGCACCTAAAAGGTGTAGGAAACATAGGAATTTTTGATGAAAATAGTTTTTGGATTAAATTTTGAAAATTCAAATATTCTGTACTAGGCATTGGAGAGATACTAACATAGAACATTACCTTGCAATTTTTTAAAATAATTTTAAAATATGAATGCACAATGGTCATTATTAAAGGAAATATGTTAGTAAGACAAAAAAAATATAATAACGTTGCATAAAAATAAACACACAAAAAAAACATAAAAAAGATAAGGATAATCAAAATGTATCTGGTAATTGTCTTTGATAATTGAGGAATAATCGAAATGACAATTTTAAGACACATTTGTATTTACTGGTAACTTAAGGGACAGGAAAAGAAGGTTTTGATTAGTAAACTCTAGGATGTCAGGGAGAGAATTTGAATTTTAAATGAAATTTAAAAAGTAGGGTTAGAGTATTCCCTCAAAAAGCAAGGTTGGAGTATCTCCAATGGTGGTGACTTTAGATGTGTTTAATAGAAGATTTTGATTAAAAGACCTAGGAAATTTTGGGAAAAAGAAAATTCAAATTTTAGATGAAAAATAGGGTTGGAATATCCCCTCGAAAGTGGGGTTAGAGAAAAGGTGAAAATTTTGGATATGTTTAAAAAGGGTTTTAATTTGAAGTTCCAAGAAGGTTCAAAACAGAGAAAATTTAAGTTTTAAATGAAAAGTGAGGTTAAAGTATCCTCATTGATGAAAATTTGGATATTTATCAAGAGAAGGAATATTTAGGTGAAAAAGGTATTTTAAAAATAGAAACCAATGATTTGAATAAAATTATCCTTTTGTTTTAGCCTTGACCCGAGCCAGAGGTCTTGTGTTATGATACGTGACTCAATGGGGAATCAATTAGATGCACATCAAGACATTTGAACATTTTGGTAAAGGTGGATCTAGAAATTAAGTTAATTTTAACTTCAAAAATAGGGGATAGCATTGCACTATCTCTTTTTCCAAATTTATTTTGGATTCATCTAAAAACTTCTGGGGATAAATAGATAGCTTGGAAAGGTGACTCGATAAGAATTAGCATAAAAATATTCCAAAAGTCAAAGAAAATCATTTTCTAGGTGCAATTTATTTTTTAAATTTGGGTTTGTTCAAACACTGGTAGCATATGCATAGAAAGGGCATACTGGACTTAAAAAAATCATCCTAGACTTACTCAGTATCGTTAAATCACAAATGATGCCTTCCCAAAAAGGAAATTTTACAAAATTTATAGGAAAAATATTTAAAAAATTCAAAACATCATCTGGTGGGCTGAAATGGCCCAAATAGAATGTATTTTAGTAGTTCTAGGGGTTCTAGATAGCAAAGGCTAAAAAAATCATAACCCTTTTATCCAAAATGATTTAAAAGCAAGCAAGAAACTGTTGCAGGGGTAATTCGATGCCTTTTAAGTGTAAAATATTAGAAAATTCTAGAAAATGTGTTTGGCTCAAAAATAATTTTTTAGTGGTGAACATAGTCCTGCCAAAGCAAAAGCTAGGGAGTTTTTTGGTAGTTTCAGGTTTCTTAGGACTAAATTTGAGCCAAAGACATTTAAACATCTATGACAAAAAGGAATGGATAAGATGGGCTTCACAAATTCATTTACACAATCTTGGAGCAGTTAGGATGATGAAATAGCTCATTGACCATGTCACCAACAAGGGCACTAAGCTCTAGATTGAGGTGTAAACATTTTAAAACAAGTAAAAGGCTATTTTATTTTGAAAACTAGAACTTTTAACTTCATTTGACCATGAATCCAAACATAAAAAACTTAATTTATCCTTAAGATTGAAGGGCTAATTTTGTGAAAACATTAAATCAATGTTATTCTCCATTTATTTGAGGTAACACAAATTTAACTTGGGTTTTTTTTTTTCAATTAGATTTTTGCAGTTAACAAGCAAACATTTCGATGAACATGTTAAAACCAAAATATGACATGGATGAAAATGAACATAAATGACACATTTAAACAAAAAGATAACTTTTTTACAAGAAAAAGAATGGCAAAAATGTAAGGAAATAAGTAGGAAAGATGCATGGATATATTATCTTCATAAATGACATCAAGAATCATGCTATGAAAAATGATATGAACATGTTTAAGAAAGAAAAAACATGTCAAAATTTTCAAGATAACATTTTTGTTGCATGAAACCTACCAAAATGCAAGAAAATGCATGAATATGCTTAAAACATGTTAGGTTGAACATTCAAGTATGAGTTGAACATGTAAAGATAGGTGAAACATGACAATAAATGCATGAATAGGGAATGTTTTGATGGTGAAACTAAAAATGGCATACTTGACCATCCATCGAACATCAAGGCATTAAAAAGATCATCATAATCCTAAGACTACCATAACCAAGGCCACAATAATGCATGAGAATCTTATAATGATTATGGTAACATAAAAAGGGTCACTAGGATGATGCAAATGCTAAAAGCAAGAAAACACTGAAAACAAGAAAATAAATGGAGCAAGGGGAAAGACTATACCAAAAATTTTAAGCTTTATCATTTTGTTTAAGTGGCAACTTTGGACTCACCTTTTTTTCTTTTTTCGATGTTGATTAGCAAGAAATGATGAAAAGAAAGAGCTTTTTAGTTAAGGTGTTGAAGGAAGGATGAGTAAAATAGAGGGTTTGGGAAAAGTTTTTAGTTATGGTTTGAAGGAGCTATGGGAATGGAGAAGGGTTTTGGTTTTTGGTGTCTATGTAGATTTTGTGTAGAGTATGTCTATCTTTCAACTGAGCTAAAGTTGGCATACATAGCCATGTGAATATGAAGACAAAAAAAATGCAAAAAGCAAGGGCATTATATGGTTTTGGTGCATGTACCTCATGTAAGGGTAAGGTACTATGCTCAGCTACCATGCTAAGTCATTAGCTTACTTAGCAAAAATAGTGGATCAAAGCCAACTTATGCAATTGAGCATTGAGAAAAATCAATCTTGCCTTTTATTAACTTGTATAATATTATAAAAAATGCTTGAAAATCAATCTTGCCTTTTATTAACTTGTATAATGTCATAAAAAATCCTTGTCTTGGCTATTTGGGCTTAAAAAATTTGTTAAAATCTAATCACTAGTCCAAAGCTGAGGCCTGGTATAAATTTTGATGATTTTTTATGCAAAAACATGTTTAAGCTAGATTTTTAGATCAATGGTGCACAAGCTAAAGAATGGCCTAAACTGGGCACATATGCCTTGGTATATTAATACAAAGCATTTTTTATCAATACAAAAGGCAAAATTTTCCTTACAGTATCTATATAATGAAGTCTGTATCAATACCAAGAACAAAAAATATTTCTAATCTTGAGACCTGAAGACTTGTATCAATACCACAAAGGCGTATATAGATACTTTTGCTTATGTATCGATACATTTGGCCAAAAATAATGATTTTAGCTACTATCAAGGCATGTATTGATGCAAACATGCTCAATATCGATATCATAACTTAGATATTGATACCAAACCCTCTTGTATCGATGCTACCGGTGAAATTTTGAATTTTTAATGATGTGAAACATCATATCAAGACCTATGAACCAATATCACTTGCATGTACCTTCGGCTCGCTGAATACCTCACTTTATTTGGAAATCATGGAAAACTAACCCATGCTCGAATAACTCCCAGGATGCCTAGGATAGTGACCCCTGATCCTTCGATGATGGCTTGGACAAAATATGGTGTCTACAATTGCTTTTCTTTGGCTGTTACTGAGTATTAGGAATAGGCTAAAGACAAATAAACACCATTTTGTCTAAGGTAGGATGATGTTTATTAAATGCCTGCAAAAATGAAATTTAATTAATGTTTTATCATGATGATCACAATAAATTAGCGATAATTCTGATGAAAGTTTGAAAAGATTTTTATGGGGCTTGACCTTCTTAAAAAGGTTTTTAGATTTTTTTCTTAGGTTTGACCTCCCTAGATAGGTGCTAGCTAATATGGACTTTAACTTGATAGGTGTCCAACTCTTTGTAGGCAAATTGGACTGGTGCCCAGCTCTTTACAGATAGATTCAATTGGCATCTGGCTCTTTACAAATTGATTTAATTATGCATGATTCCTTGCAAATAGATTTAACTAGTGCTTGGCTATTTATGGATAAACCTGGTTGGTGCCTAGCTCTTTGCAAACAAACTCGATTGTTGCGTACCTTTTTATAGGCAAACTCAATGATGCCTCACTCTTTGCAGATAGACTTAACTAGTGCCTGGCTCTTTTTAGATAGACTTATTTGGTGCTTAGCTTTTT
Organism: Adansonia grandidieri; assembly: GCA_038382065.1. Lineage (NCBI taxonomy): Eukaryota > Viridiplantae > Streptophyta > Magnoliopsida > Malvales > Malvaceae > Adansonia > Adansonia grandidieri. Next base: position 28,794 of record JBBYHK010100697.1, on the reverse strand, counting down.
CTGGATTGACTTAATTGGCATCCAACTTTTTATGGACTAAAGGAGACAAGCTTTTATTTGTTTATGGACTAAAAAGAAAAGATGCCTAAGTCTTTATGGACTATAAGGAAAAAAAGCATTTAGGTTTTTGTGGAGTAAAAGGAAAAGGCATTTAGCTCTTGGTGGACTAAAATAAACAAGCATCTAGGTCTTTATGAACTAAAAAAGAAAAAGGCATCTAACTCTTTGTAGACTAAAATAAAAAAGGTACTTAGCTTTTTATGGGCTAAAAGGAAAAAGTGTCCGGCTTTTTATGTACTAAAAGGAAAAGAGCATCTAGCTCTTTATGGACTAAAAGGAAAAAAATGTCTAACTCTTTGTAGACTAAAAGGGAAAAAGTGTCTAGCTCTTTTATGGATTGAAAGGGAAAAGACACCCAGCTTTTCATAGACTAAAAGGGAGAAAACTGGCTAGCTCCATGTAGACTGAAAGGGAAAAATGTCTAACTTTTTGTTAAGGCATCTGGCTTTTTTTAGACTAAATGATATGAGTTTAGGTACCTTTCTTGGATGACTTTTCAATATGTGAGCTCCTAAGGTTAGGAATATTTTTACCTGAAGCCTTTTAGAGCTTTTAAAGTCAAGAATTTGCACTTAAGGTTCTTTATTGGTTTGACTTTTATGAGTAAGAGTCTGTACTTGAAGGATGTTAATTGTTGTATGAATGATGCATGAGGATGCAAATGTATATTTGAGTGATGCAAAGGTAATGATTTTAAAAGCCTAGTTTAACGATTTGTTTTGGTCTTTTCAGTTGTTTGTTCTTCCATGAGTTTGAAAGGTTGACCTCTTGCCCTAAGATTCACCAATCTTACTCTAGATTTCTAGAGGTTTTGAATGTCAAGGTTGTTTTAGAAAGTATGAATGGCCCAGGATTATGAAGGAAAGATCCTAAGCTTGAATGCTTTATGTTTGGAGACTTTTTGTTAAGTTGAATTTGCTGGCAAATATGAAAGATTTATCTTGTCAATTTAATTTAGAAGATGTCTTTGGTGGTCTGAGTGGACTGATCTAAATTTTGGTTGTTTTGATGATAGGTGGAAAAATATTTTTTGCCATTAGCCTTTGGGTTGGGGGTTACTGAAGAGTTAATTTTGAGCACATTTTTAGGATAGAAAGGTCTAAAAGTAAGACCGATTATGGTTTCAAGGTTCGTTCTTATTTTTAGACATGAAACAAAAATCTTACAAAGTTTTCATCTTTCAAAGTAAGGTATGTAAATCCTATTATCAATTCCATTCATTTGTCAAGTGTTATCAATTAAATTATAAACATGATGCATCATGGGATGCAAGAGTTACTAAAGAATTTTATGGGAAATTACGTAATCATATTTCATTCAAAAGAGGGTACAAGTTATAACCAATAAAAAATTTTGAGATAAAAGGAGTTAAAAATGGTTTTCCTTGCTGCTGAGCCCCTGATGCTAAGACATAAATCTTTCATTGAGTGCTTTAGAGACCTTTCTCAAGTGGTCAATCCTTTCAATGTCGATCAACTCACGAGGAGATTTTTCGGATTGCTCTATGGTAGAATGATTGCCCCGAGGTTAGGTAGACACTATTTTTTCTCTAAGGATGGGCAAGAATAAGACTTGGTAAGTAAATCGATGTAGAATATGTGGGTCAAGTTATGATTTGATGTTTTGGTCAAGGAAGGGTGGATTCAAATGAAGTCAAATTTTAATGAGAGTTTGGTCACTTATGGCACCTCTTCAGGTTTTAAATGAAGCACATTTTCTTTTTTTTTTTGGAGAAGAATAAGACACCCTTTTGGGTTTTCATTCTAGAATCCTTTCAGGTGTAGTGTTTCTTGACAGAGTTAGAATTGATAAAGTTGGGTAAATCACTATCATCTATCTCTATTAGTATCAAGGCTCCTCCAGAAAATACATGTTTTACCATATATGGCCCTTCTTAATTTAAAGTCCATTTTTCTCGGGCATCTTTATGAATTAAGAGGATTTGTTTGAGTACTTGGTCACCTCAGAACTGATAAGGACTAAGCCTTTTGTTATTGTTTTGCATCATACGCTTTTGATACATCTGCCTATAATAGATAGCTTTCATTTTTTTCCTTGATGAGATTGAGCTATTTATATTAGTTCTTGACCAATTTGGCTTCTTCAAGTTGTAATTCCATCAAGACACTGAGTAAGAGGATCTCGACCTTGATAAGTAAAATAGCCTCCATGCCGTAAACTAGGGAAAATGAGGTAGCACTTATAGAAGTTCGAACTGCTGTGTGTTAGGCATGTAGTGCAAAAGATAACTTTTAGTGCCAATCTTTGTACATTTCAAGTATGTTTTTTTTACTATTTTTTAATATTCTTGTTGGCTGCTTTGATTGCCTTATTTATTTTTGGACGATATAGCACTGAGTAGACCTGCTCATAGGTCGAGATAGGCTTGAGCATGGTATTAACATTAACTATGATAGTCCAAGCCTGGCCTGGCTCGAAATATGGTCTCAAATTTTGCCTAAGCCTATCCATATTTGTAAATAGATAGTCCAAGCTCATTTAGGCCCGCCCATATTATATTTTTTTATAATTTATTCTTTAAAAAATATATTTTTTAAAATTTAATCTTTATTAATTTAATAATTTTCTTTTATTAAGTTTATAAATATAAATAATTTAACTTAGTTTTTAAAGTTTATATTATAATATTATATATGCATTGTTTATATGATAAAAATTACATAATACATACAATATAAAATAAATATATATAATATAATAGTAAAATAGGCCCAGGCCCAGGCCAGGCTTGGGCTTTGAAAGTTGAACCCAAGGCCTAGCCCATCTTTTTATCGAGTCTAAATTTTTTGTTCAAGCCCATATTTTAGGCCTAATATGTTTGTCCAAACCTTCCCAAATATCAGATGGACCTTTGGGCTTGGGCGAGTAGCCCCGCCCTTGAGCAAGTCTAGCACTGAGTTATGATGCTGAATTTTGAATTGGGAATAGATTACTTACATAATCTTCCTTTTCAAATTACGTATTATTGTGATGATTTGTTTGGGAAGCTCATATCTATAATGATTTCTCTTTTCACAAATTTGCACATAATAGATTTGGTGACATTGGCACAAAAAGTCACTTTTAACCACTTGGTGAAATAATCAATAGTGACCAAAATGAAACGGTAGCTGTTAGATGCCTTGGGGGTGATCGGTCTGATCATGTCTATGCCCCGCATGGAAAAAGCCATAAGGCTGTCATAACCTTCAGAGCTGATGGCAGGACATGGATTTTGTCTACATAGATTTGGCATTTGAGGCACTTTCAAACTCTCAAGAGTCAACCAATAATAGCCCAAATGCATGACTTGTTTTACAATTTGCTATCTAATGGTTTATGTATTGCATATTCCTTCATGGACTTCCTCGAGAATTTTCTTGGCTTTAGAGGCATTCATGCATCAGAGTAGTATCTTGATGTGCCACATCATGGTTAGCTTAAGTTAGCAAGCCCAAAGGAGGAAGAGTTTGAGTATATAGGCCCAATCACACTATCAAAGGCTAAAAGAGTCAACTTGGTGTATTATATGCTGGTAAAGAAGATCCTTGAAGATTCTAGAAGTCTTTTTAAGCAAGAAAGTCAGCAGCATATAAATTAGGAAAATTTTTAGTGTACACATTATTACTTAATTCCCAAGTCTTTAAAGGAGGAGGAGTTTGAGTATACAGGCCCAATCACACAATCAAAGGCCAAAAGAGTCAACTTGGTATATTATGTGCTCGGTAAAGAAGATCCTTGAAGATTTTAGAAGTCTTTTTAAGCAAGAAAGTTAGCAACATACAAATTAAGAAAATTTTTAGTGTGCAGATTATTACTTAATTCCCAAGGCTTTATGTTTTTTTTTTTTAAGGAAGGTTTTAATTCCTTAGATTGCAAGGAAATTAATTCCATTGACTATTTTACTTTCTTTGTTAGCAACCAATACCTTAATTAATTATTTAAGATTTAATTTCCTTTCTTGTAAAGGCATTTGGCTAAATCCTTTACTATAAATAAGGGACCTTATGCTTGTTTATGGGATATTCAGAGTTGATTAATAAAGTAGCTGATTATTTTCAATTCTTTTCTCTTATCCAAGTTCTTTTGGTGGTGAGTTTATGAGACTAATCTTTTAGGTTTCTCATCCCTAAAAGTGGTGTCCAACCCTTGTATTGATTGTGGTGAGGATTCTTATCAATCAATCAAGGTTTATTCCTTCCATCCTTTCAACTTTTAGATTTCAGATTTTATTTTCTTCTATTTTCATTTTGAACCATTAGAGACCTATTATCATTGAGTTTTATTCTTATAAGGCTCATCATTATTGGCATTAGAGCTAAGGTTTTTTGAGGTTTTAGAGTGATAAACACCATTTCAGAAGGTAGTGAGACCTATACACCACCAAATCTGAGATTGCAACAAGGAATGAGTTTTGAATAAGCTCGTTCTGTAGCCCTTGAACATAACAACGAAGAGCTTCATACATGTATGGATAAGCTTGTGCATATGAATCAGTCATAATAAAATTGGTAACAATTTAATCATGATGAAGGTGATGACTATGATGATCTGGGCATAGAAGATGCATAAGAAGAAGCCTAAAGCAACGCTGGCAGCTAAAAACCTCTAATACTATCAAGATAAAAATTACACCTTTTCGTGGAACAAGCTCTTCAGAGTGGGTACAATGTGTTGAAAATGTTTTTGAGTGTCAAGAATACATCGAGGCTAAAAAAGTAAAACTCGCAGTACTAGAGTTTACTGATTATGCTAATCTGTGGTGGGAAAATCTTAAGACAAAAAGAAGACATAAAGGCAAAAATCCAATCTCAACATGGAGACTTTTTAAGAGGCTTATGGAAAAAAGGTTTGTACCTTAATATTATAAGCAAGAGTTATTCCTTAAGTTATGAACTTCATAACAATGAGCCTATGGTGTTGAGAATTATGTGAAAGAGTTTGAGATGTTAATAATGCAGTGTAATCTACAATAGGCTCAAGAACAAACCACAAGATTTATTAGTGGGTTGCATAAAGAGATTACATCAGTGGAGTTACAACCATATGCCACATTCGATGATGTGATTACATTAGCCGTGATGATTAAAAGGCAATGCAAGAGAGGCTCATCTAGGGTAAGTAAACCTTGCACCCTGTTTTTTTCTTCATCTTATATCTCTAAAATGGTCATAAAACCTGAAGAAAAAAAGGATCCTACTAAGGTGACCTTGGTTGAAAAAGGGTAAAAAAGTTAAAAATTCCTAACCTTCAACAAGCAACCCTGACATTGAGTGTTTTAAGTGCCTTGGGCTTCAACATATAGCTTCTCAATGTCCTAACAAAAAGGTAATGATCGTTCATGAATTAATTAAAGAAGTTATTAATAAAGATGAATTAGATTCAGAAGTAGAAGTGGAAGAAGAGCAAGTCCCATTCCTAAAAAAAATTACTTGTTATTTGTCGTAATCTGGCCATACAATCAAAGAAAGAAGAGGAATAGTGGAAGAATATCTTTCACACCCATTGCAACATTAATGGCAAGGTATGTGGTTTAATCATTGATAGAGGGAGTTGCACTAATATAGCCTCTACTACATTGGTTAGTAAATTAAACCTCATTACTACTAAGCATCCACATCCTTATTATTTGCAATGGCTAAACAATGAGGGAGACTTGAGGGTTATAGAATAAATGAAGGTGCCATTTACCATAAAAAGGTATAAGGATGAAGTAACGTGTGATGTGATACCAATGAATGCTAGCCACATGCTTTTTCGAAGAGATTAATTGAGACGTTGTGTATTATGGGGGTGCAAACACCTATTCTATTTTTAAGGATGGTAAACGTGTGCTATTGACATCTCTCAGTCCTTTCCAGATAATGCAAGACCAGTTGGCAATTAGCAAAGCAACAAAGGAGAGCTTTTTTGCCAATAATTGGGAGGTAAAACATGCTCTAATATCCAATGAGATTGTTTACTTATTGATAATTAAAAAGATTTTAGGGGAAGATAGAGCTGTCCATCCAAAATTGGACAAGATATTAAAAAATTTTCAGATGTTATCTTGAAAGAACTTCCAAAAGAGTTACCACCAATTCATGGAATAGAGCATTAGATTGGTCTCATACCAAGTTCAACTTTGCCCAATAGACCAACATATCGATGCAACCCAAAAAAAGCTAAGAAGCTCTAATAGTAAGTAACAGAGTTGAAGGAAAAGGGCTTTGTTAAAGAGACCATGAGTCTATGTGTAGTACCAACCTTTTTTGTGCCCAACAGGATGGATTGATGCGCCTATGCATAGATAGCCAAGCTATTAACAAGATTATAGTCAAACACCGCTACATATTCCACAGCTTGATGACATGTTGAACAAGTTGCATAGCTCCTCTATTTTTTTGAAAAGTTTGATCTCAAGAGTGGATACCATTAAATTCGAATGAAGAAAGGTGATGAATGGAAAACAGCTTTAAATACTAGGTTTGGGTTATATGAATGGATAGTTATGCCCTTTGGCTTGTCCAATCCTCCTAGTATATTCATGCGGCTAATGAATCATGTTTTATGCAATTTCATTATCATTTTATTATTGTTTATTTTGATGACATACTTGTCTATAACAGAAGCTTTAATGAACATATAGAGCATCTTACAAAGGTGTTTGAAGTACTTAGAGAAGAGAAGCTATTTGCCAACCTCAAGAAGTGCACTTTTTGCAAAGATCGTCTAGTTTTTCTTAGTTATGTCATTTCACAAAATAAAGTGAAGGTTAATGAAGAAAAGGTTAACGCCATCAAGGAATGGCCAATTCCCCCTAATGTTATTAAAGTCTGAAGTTTTCATGGTTTGGCATTCTTCTATAGACACTTTGCAAAAAATTTCAGCACCATTGTAACTCTTTTGACTGAGTGCATGAAAAAGAAAATAGAGTTTAGGTGGACTAAAGTAGCACAACAAAGTTTTGACTAGATTAAGGAGAAGTTAAGTTTAGCTCCCATACTACCATTGCCTGATTTCTCTAAGACCTTTAAAGTGGAGTGTGATACATTATGAATTAGGATTCAAGTTGTTCTTAAGCAAGGTGGGCGTCTCATTTGGCTATTTCAGTGAAAGTTGAGTGGTTCTCATCTTAACTACTCAACTGATGATAAAGAGTTTTATTCACTGATTCAAGCATTGAAAACTTAGCAACACTACTTGCTGCCCAAAAACTTTGTGATTTATACGGATCATGAGTAATTGAAACATTTGAAGGGACAAAGCAAGCCAAATAGAAGACATGCCAAGTGGATGGAGTTCTTAGAGATGTTTCACTATGTAATTAAATACAAGAAAGGGAATGTCAACATTATAGCTGATGCACTTTCGCAAAGGTATGTATTAGTCTTTTTGCTTAATACAAGATTAATGGGGTTTGATTGATGATAAAGTTGTATAAAGAGGACCTATACTTTGCAAAGATATATGAAGAGTGCACGAAGGGAGCAAAAGAGGGTTATTTTCATCATGAAGGATTTTTCTTCAAATCTAGCTAATTATGCATTCCTTTTTGTTTAATTTGAGAGCTTTTGGTGAATGAAGCTCATAGTGGAGGTCTTGCTAGACACTTTGGTGAAAAGAAGACATTAGGAGCATTAAAAGCACACTTATATTGTCCAGCAATGAGCCAAGATGTTCATAGAATTATAGTAAGGAGATGACATAAGGGTTATACATGCCTTTGCCTATTCATGAACATCTTTGGGAACATTTAAACATGGATTTTGTTTAAGTTTATCTAAGACATCATGGGGAAAGGATTCGATAATGGTTGTAGTGGATCATTTTTTAAAGATGTTACATTTCATTCCATGCCACAGAATTAATGATGCTAGTCATGTAGCTGATTTGTTCTTCAAGGAAATAGTTCAACTACATGGATTCCTAAGAGCATTATTTTTTATCGTGATGTTAAGTTTCTAAGCTATATATGGAAGACTTTATAGAAGAAGCTTGGAACCAAGTTATTACTAGGATAACTTTTCATCCATAAACTGATAGGCAAACTAAGGTGGCTAATAGAACACTTTCAGCTTTGCTTAGGGTAGTGGTGAACAAGAACCTAAAGAATTGGGATGAATGATTAGCATATGTAGAGTTCGCTTACAATCGTAGTGTACATAGCGCTACTAAGCATTCTCCTTTTAAGGTGATATATGGTTTCAAACTAACTACACCTCTTAATTTAGTACCAATACCAATTAATGAAAGAAGTTGTATAGATAGAGCTAAGAAAGCTCAAATGGTGAAGAATATGCACAAGAAAGTTAGAAAACCGATCGAGAAGAAGAATAAAGCTTATTAAAGATTGGCAAACAAAAGGAGAAAGCAAGTTATATTTAAACCATAAGATCTTGTGTGGATTCATCTTTGCAAGGTGAAGTTTCCTAATTAAATGAAGTCTAAGCTGATGCCGTAGGCTGATGGTCCTTTTAGGGTCCTTGAGAAGGTAAATAATAATGCTTACAAGCTTAACCTACTAGAATAATACCATGTGAGTACTAAATTCAATGTTTGAGATCTTACACACTATTTGGAAGACACATTGGATAATGGAGATGATATGGATTTGAGGGTAAACTCTTTTCAAAAAGGGGGAGATGATGTGCCACATCATGGTTGGCCTAAGTTAACAGGCCTAAAGGAGGAAAAGCTTGGGTATACAGGCCTAATCACATGATCAAAGGCTAAAAGAGTCAACTTAGTGTATTATGTGCTCAGTAAAGAAGATCCTTAAAGATTTTAGAAGTCTTCTTGAGCAAGAAAGTTGTAGCATGCGAATTAAGAAAATTTTTAGTGTGCAGATTATTACTTAATTCCTAAGGCATTATGTTTTTTTTTTAGAAAGGTTTTAATTCCTTAGCTTGCAAGAAAATTAATTCCATTGATGATTTTACTTTCTTTGTCAGCAAGTAATACCTTAATTAGTTATTTAGGATTCAATTTCTTTTCTTGTAAAGGCCTGTGGCCAAATCCTCTACCATAAATAGAGGACCTTATACTTGTTTATGGGATATTTAGAGTTGATTAATAAAGTAGCTGATTATTTTTAGTTCTTTTTTCTTATCTAAATCTTCTTGATGGCAAGTTTGTAAGACTTATCTTTTAGGTTTCTCATCCTTAAAAGTGGCATCTAACCCTTGTATCGATTATGGCGAGGATTTTAATCAATCAATGAAGGTTTATTTCTTTCATTCTTCCAACTTTTAGATTTTAGATTTTATTTTATTTTATTTTCATTTTGAACCATTAGAGACCTATTTTCATTAAGTTTTATTCTTATAGGGCTCATCATATCTGATCCTAACTTTTTTTGTATCAAATTCCACTATCTGAAAAAAAGGTCGTAGCTATTCTTTGAATAGTTCTCTTGATAGTTTTGATGGCACATTTGGGGTACTGTTCATCTTTAATGTACAAGAGAATATCATGGTTCTATGGTAGCCTATCCCTTTCTTCCTTTATGCTATGACAATGGGCTAGCGGTTTATGGATACTTATTTGAATAGGCATGACTTCTGACTTTCGATTTACTTTAAACACGCAAGCCAAGGATGCTAGAGATCTATTAGGTTTTCTCTCTGAGGCAAATGTTGGAAACTGATTTTATCAAAATCTTATTCTAGCTCAGAGATTAGCTTCCTTTATTGGACTAGCTTAGTATCCCGAATTTCCCACCATTTTCCATATGGCTGATAGATTATAAGGGCCAAATCTCTGCTTGGAGTCCTATAATGTAGGTTTATATTCAGCTATATTGTTGGTGCAATTGAAGTTCAATCTTACGGTGAAAGAGTAGTAGTTCCTATCAAGTGAGATAAAAATTATCCTAATTACATACCCCAATGTATTTGAAGCTCCATCAAAATACATTTTCTAAGATGAACTATAATCGAAAGTGTTTTCTACCTCGAATATGCACATCAAGACTTTATTACGAAATTCAAAGTCTAAAGCTTGATAGTTATCTGTTACTCAGTTTGCCAAGAAATCTATTGTTGTGCTACCCTTAATGGTTTTCTTTTTCACATACATAATGTCATATTTAAAAAGCAAGACTTGCCACTTGACTAATTTTTCTAATAAGTTAGGGCTTCGTATAAATATTTGATGGGATAGAGTTTGGCGATCAGCAATGTGGTATGGTATAGCATGTATTGCCTTAACCTTTAAGCATAACATAATGTCGTATTCAAAAGGTAAGATTTGCTATTTGACTAATTTTCTGATAAGTTAGGGGCTTCATATAAATATTTGATGGGATTGAGTTTGGTGATCAGCCATGTGGTATGGTATAGCATGCATTGCCTTAGCCTTTGGGCTGTCCAAGCTAGAGAATAACATAACTTCTCTACTGCTAAATAGTTATTTTCACACTCCATGAACTTCTTGTTCAAATAGTAAATAACCTATTCTTTCTTACTGACTTGTCATGTTGACCTAATATGCAGCCTACTGACTTATCAAAAATTGATAGATATAGGATTAAAGGTCAATAAAGCACTAAGTGCACAAGTACTAGTGGGTTCAAAAAATAGTGTTTAACTTTATCATAAGCTTTCTAGCATTCTTCATTCCATTCTTTGAGATTCTATTTTCAAGGTAGTTAAAAGATTAGATCATATTTGTCGGTTACCTGAGATATAAATTGCGCTATATAGTTTAACTTTCCTAAGAAACTTTTAACTTTTTTTACGTTTGAGGCAGTAGTAGGTTTTGGATGGCCTTGACTTTGTTCGGATTGACTTTTATTTTTTTTCCCCTCACAATGAAGCCTAATAGCTTGTTAGATGTGACACTGAATGCATATTTGGTGGGATTTAGCTTGAGCTACTATTTACGAAGCTGTTTAAAGAGTTTTCGCAAATTGGCAATGTGTTCACTCTTCTTTGGCAATTTGGTGATCATATCATCCATATAAACCTCTATTTCTTTATGCATATGATCATAGAATAATGTTGCCATTGTGCTTTGATAGGTTACCATGGCATTCTTAAGCTTGAAGGGTATTACTTTGTAGCAAAAAGTGCCCCACATGGTCATAAAGATGGTTTTCTCCTTGTCCTTAGCTACCATTTTAATTTGGTTGTAACCTGAAAATCTATCCATGGAGGAAAACAATGCATTTTTGGTGGTGCTATCTACTAGGGTATTGATGTAAAGCAAAGGGAAATTGTCTTTTGGCTAACTTGGTTTAGGTCCCTATAGTCTACATACATTCGTACCTTGCCATCCTGTTTAGGGATTGAGACTATATAGGCTACCTATTCAGGATATTTAGCTACTTCAAGAAAACCTGCCTCAAATTACTTTTTACTTCCTCTTTGATCTTTAAAAGCATCTCCAATTTCTTCCTTTTAAGCCTTTGTTGTGTGGGTTGACATTCAAGTTTGAAGGGAAGTTTATGGACCACAATGTTGGTGTCTAATCGGAGCATGTCTTGATAGAACTAGGTGAACACATCTTAATATTCTTAGAGAAGGTCTATCAGCTTGATTTAAGTTGATAGGTTTATAGAGGTTCAATTTTAACTTTTTTTTTAATTCTTTTTTGTTCCTAGGTTTATAGTTTCAATGAGTTTTTCATGAGGTAATATATATCTTTTTTCTTATTTAATTAATCTCAGTAGGTCTGAGGGTACAAGACTCTCTTTAAAATCCCCTTCAAGCCTGACCTTGTCAACACAAATTGGTTGCTCAAAATGATATCTAGAATCTCGGTATGAATATTCATGTCACTTTAATTTGGGTACCCGAAAATATGGAAAAAAATTGTATAGGCAGAAAAATATGTAGATGAAGGTTTAAAAGTTGGTAAGAAGCATGAAAATGGACATAAAAGATGAAATGTATAATGCTTAACGAAATGATGCCCATACAAAGGATCCTGTAATGCTCTTAGGTAGGAGCATTTAGGTTTAGTTCATAATATTACATTGAAACAAACTTGAATAGTATAGGAATCTCATTTTCAATCCAAACACTTAGAACAAATCTCGAAGAGCACAGACTAGTTCCCTGGTCTGTTGTTGATAGCTTTAACTCATCGATGATGAGAAATCCCCAAAATGCCATGATTAATATAAGTGCAACATTTTTAGATCCAATATTCACATATCCTCTCAGGTAGAAACTTTCTAAAGTGGTGGAAATAATATTGATTCTTGCCCTAAGTCTTGTCTTAATAGATAGACCATCCTTTTTTCATGATTTTTTTTAAGCTTATTTTTTTTTGTCATGCACTGGGCTGGAACCTTAACGATCTTTTATTGATCTAGCTGATAATTTTCAAGGCTCTAACAATTCCTTGAAGATGTTTTCTGAGTCCATTTCCAACCTGGGTACCTTTACTGAGGGTTAACACCTTAGACCTATATAAGTGCTTCTCGATAGGTGAGGCTCAAGCATGACAACCCCTTCTTGACATATGTGGCACTAACAAACTCAAAGGAATAAAATGGGGATTCTAGAACATCTTCATTGGGTTCAATATATAGGGCATCAGTTGAGGTAGCAGTAATATGTCTTTTTCTCTTTGGATGCTAACTTTGTGTTCAATGATGAATTTTAACTTTTGTTGCAATGATGATGGTACTACCCTTACAAAGTGAATCCAAGGCCTTCCTAATAGGCAGTTATATGATAAAGCAATGCCCGTTACATAAAAGTCTACTTCATAAGTGCATAGGCTGATTTGGAGCAAAATGATGATGCTTCCCATGATATTTCTACATGTTCCATTGAATACTCACACAGTTGTACTACTATTTTAGATAGAAGACACAGCAATAGGGAACTTGTTTAAGCATGATACAAACATTACATTTAGAGCTGACTGATTTTCAATGAGCACCTTGGGCAACATGCTGCCATTGTAGTATGTGGTGATGTGAAAGGCTTTATAATTTCCCTTTCCTCTATGAGGATTTGATCTTCACTGAATGATATATAGTTGTTGGCAGTGATGTTGCTTATTAGGTGATCCAACTGTATCAGGATGTTAGAGGGACATATGCGTCATTCAAGACTTTGAAGAAAACATTCCTATAAACTTCAGAGTTTAATAGCAGTGACAACGTATGTATCTTAGTGGGTTACTTGTTCAACTAATAGATGATACTGTATTAGCTGTGCTTGATGAACTCAAGGCATACCATAGCTTCTTTCTTACTCAATGGCTCCTTAACAGCTATCAAATCTGATTCTTTGGTTATAGGCTTCGGTGCTTGAAGGATAAAAGTAGTATTTTTTTTGCTGAGTTTCACTTCTTGATGTGGTTAAGGCATAACATCTGTAACTCCAAGTTAGATAGCATACCCTTGGGAGGTTAATGTTTGCTGCTTGTTGACTAGATTCTTAGCTGAATACTCACCTTTGGCATGGCTAAATAAGGGCAGTTTTGATACTTGGTTGGTTGTCAAAGAAAACTAATTGGCCTTCCAACCCAATTTAGAGGATTTTTTTAGTCCTTTTTTGTGATGTTGATAGGTGGTATCACATTTGTTAACTTGGTATATGAGGTCACTTTTTATGATAGAATTCAATTCTACCTTTGAACCATAGCATGAAACTCTTTTCACATTTGAAGAATGTGGCCGTAGATGGTGTGGAAATCACAAAAGTCGTTGGCACCTTCCTCTTGTCTTTTCGACCCTCTAAACTAATTCGACTTGTGCTAGGATAGATTCACTACTGTCCTACTTCCTTTATGCTCTTTATGATCTCATAGTTATCTTTATTACCTATTCTATTCACATCTAATTCAGTATGAGTTTCAAATGAGCTGGTTTTAACATTAGATTTTGGCCATTGTTCAGCCTCAACCTTTTTTTGTTTCTTTGCTTCAAAGGTATCAATCATTCCAAATGATGCAATTACATCTATGAAGTTCCTGAGGATACTTCTTACTATCTTCTTATAATAAGGCATTTATTTTGTGTCAATGAATTTAACAATCATCTCTTTTTCTGTCATCAAGGGGTGAATCTGGTGGCCTCTTCCATCTACCTCAGAGCATACTGCTTAAAGCTTTCATCACTCTCTTTGCCATGCTCATAAGAGAAAAATAATTTGAAACCTAGTCATTTGTAGGTCTCTCTTAATCTATGGCATTAATAAATAGACTAATGTATACATCCCACTCCTCATTGAACTTGATTTTGGACCAATATATCATCCTGTAGACTATCTTTAGGAAAAATGGGTAGTGTTGCATAATGTGCCCTTAATTATAGTGGTAGCAAAATGGTTCTGTGGCTTTTTACTCTGGTTTTTTGACATCCAACACTATTCTTGCCTTTATAAAAGCTTGCCATACCTTACTCATCGGTGTCTTGACTTCTCTAATGCTTCTTTTTACCTAACAACCTTTCCCATCGATCACCATATTCACTCTTGGCTTTGCATGGTTAGGAAGCGGATTAGCTCCAACATTAGGCTCAGGCCCTTTTTTGACCTTGATCACACCTTTTTTTGCAAACTCTATACCTTTCTCTTGAATAAGGTACAATTCTTAATAAAGTGGCCTTGTGCTCTAGTGTGGCGCCCATAATAGGCATTCTCATTGTACCATTTGAGATATGGAGGTAATCTTGGGTTTATGATTATCGAGCCACTAATTGACCTGTTTATAGATGGAAGTAAATCTTTTTGTAGGAGTAAAGAAACAGATCAAAGGGTTTTCTTTCTCAAGGTGATTATTGATTATTTAAAGCTCTTGCATTGTTCATGTTGTGTGGTTATGCAATCTAGGTAATGTTTTGAATGGGTTTCAGTATGAAACTCATTGTTAAAGCGAACCTGACAGAATAGACAGGTTGGGGAGTAAGGGTTAAAACTCAAATACAACATGTTTAGGAAGTACATACCTTATGGCAGATGTGGATTCTAAGTGAACTTGGTAGGACTTTTACTAACAACATTCATCTTCTTCTCTTTGCCCTTGGCCATTGACTTTTTGGTCAAGCTGGATGATTTTCCTCTTGATATCTTGCCATTTTTAATAGTATTATCAATTATTTCACTTGATATAACCATGTTGGCAAAATTTCTTATAGCATTTCCTACTAGTTTCTCGTAATAAGGGTTTCGAAGGGTGTTATAAACATAATCGTCATTTCTTTCTCAATCAAAGGAGGGTGAACTTGAGCTGTTTCTTCTTTTCATCTCTTTACATACTACTTGAAGCTTTTAGAGGCTTTCTTTTCCATATGCATAAGGGAGAGACAATCCAGGGCCTAGTTAGATGCGTGCTTACATTGATCAAGGAAAACACAAGCCAAATTTACCCATGTCTGAATTCTTATAGGATCAAGCCCTATATACTAATGGATGGCTGCCGTAGTTAGGTTATCCTGGAAGCAGCGAATTAGTAGCTTTTCATTCTCTTCATATATAGCCATCTTGCAGCAGTATATATGAAGGTAGGTAGTGGGGCTTGTAATCCTACTGTATTTTTCAAAACTTGGCACTTTAAAGTTGGGCAGCATAACGAGACTAAAAACTAGTCCTAAAGATTTGGCATCTATAATACCAAAATTGTACTCCCTTTGACAGCCTAAAGGCACTTTTCCTGTGATGATACTTGTTTAAGTATTCATTTTTCAAAGGCCTCTTTGATTGTTTTTTTTTTGCTCCACTTGTTCATCAAAATCTAAGACTATAGGTATTGGCAGTGAAGAGCCCACGTCGTAGCAGTGTTACTGTAAATGAATGGTTGAGTTTATGGGATCATCATTGATAAAGGATGCCCTTCATATGTGTCTCTTCCTAAGCTTTGGTGGTTTCAGTGCCACTATTCAAGTTGCTCTTAGGATTGATTGGTTCTTTTCCCCTGTTTAATGGCACTAGTATACCCTTTTTCCTTCAAAGCCTTGGACAAAAGCTTAGTTAATTCTACAATCTGAGCTTGGAGTTCCTTATTCTTATAGAGTGATTGCTCCTAAGACTCCTTACACATGAATTTCAATCATTCAATATGGGCTTAGTGATCATTTTCCATGTCTTTCTAGCAATCACGCGTGTTATAATAATGAAAATTGGTAGGTTTTATGTTTTAGAGCAACTTCACTTTAGATTATTACTGGATTTTATGGTATGTCATGAGTTATTTGATGAAATGACAATGAGTTTGCAATCATAATAGTAGATGACTATTAACATGAGTGAATAAAGCAATAAAAGAATTTGGTTAGTCATGTAAATGCAAAAATGATGATTGGAATAGGGAATAGCTTCACCAATAATATCTTACATTTAAAGTAACAAAATATCCTGATTACACATGATTACAATTGGAAATGCCTGATACGATTACATTGCTTGATCACATTTTCTAATAAATACAACAATTCTTGTCTATGGGATTTGATGGGCAAGATATGATGTATCAAGTACGAGGCCACATCCATCATGTCCTCAACCTCTAACTAGGCTACCTAAATTTGCTCGATGAGATGGTAGTAATGGTCCTAATAATTTTGGCGTGTCTGATCAACTATTGATAGCCATTTTTACTCCCGTGTGCAAAAACTCTTACTAATTCATAAAATTGGCCTTAGTTAGGCTGTAGAAAATGCTATAAATCTTGAATTCTAAATGTTAAACTCTATTTCTTAACCTGGTTTACTTTCAAATCTCAAACTTGAGCTTCTAGACGTCCATTATTTCATTAGTAACTTGATGTAACAAGCTTCTTCTTATTTACCCTGGCCTTTTTTTTCCATTGATGCAACTTTTTTTCAAGGGTAACAATTTCTACCTCCTACTTAGTTGATGACTTACAAAGGCATCAAGACTTGCTTGCTTTACTAAGTGCCACATAGTCTTTGGTCAGACTCACAAGATCCTCCTTGAGGTGTTTTCTCTCTTTAACAACCTAGCTTATTTCACTATTTTAGAGATAGAGGTTTATTTCTAGTCGATTTTTTTCTTCCTTTAAATAAGTGATTTTCCTTGGCAAAGTTTGCCTTTTCTTGTTTAAACTCACACTTGAGTAATTCAATCTCAGAGGGAAATTCATTAACTGATACTTGTAATATTCCAACACCAAAGAAAGGTAAAGCTTCATTGATGCAATGGATTCTCCACTCACTATACCCTAGAGTCATACTACTTTCTCTCCAATAACTTTTCATATAGTGGGTTTGTCTCCAAGCATGGAATGCTAGCTAAACTTTTGACTTGTAGTCGAGCTTGCCTTAATTAAAATCCCACTACTAAAGGTCTTAAATGAAAATAATGAATTGTTAGCTCTAAAACTATCATAGGACTAAGATGGGTGTGTAGCTAGTGCTTCCTTATAACCTCATAAGCAGCATACAACTGTAATCTCCATATTAGTAAAAACCAATAGGCCTTCCATGCCACAATTTTGCCTTTAAGATTTTGAAATTTCTAGACCCATTACTCCTCGAACTTGTCTTGGGACCATTATTTCTCAAGGACCTTAGAGATAGGCTGAAGTTAGGCAAGAAATTGTGTGACATTCTCTTCTTTTCGAGGCAAGAGTGGTTGACAACCTAGTGTGAAGAAGTAGCATGTATCCGACAAAGTGACCCATCTTTATTTTCTTGCAAAAACTGGGAGCTCCAATGGTCTTAACAATAATGGCGGGTGCAGGATTAATGTTATAGCATAATCGAGAAAAAAATTTGCTACCATCCTTTCAACATAGCCTAATGTTTTCAAAAATATGACCAGACCATATATCGCCAAAGCGTAGATATCTTGAATTTTTTAGATGTCAATGGTATTCACCATTGCTTCATTTAGACCAGCCTATGAGATACACTCAGTGTTCCCCTTAATCTTGTTATGACTCTCGATCTAGGCCTCTATTACTTCGAGAATATGAGCTAACATATCCTTGAAAGTCAGAGATTGCAAAGCCTTATAATATATTCTATCATTTTTGGCCTCTTAATGTTGAGTAGTGCAGCTTATTCGTCGACTATGCGGACCAAATCCTTGTGATTGAAAGTGAAGCATCGATATGCCAGGCTCCAAAACTTAAATGCTACTTATAATAAACCAAAGTCTAAATGGACCTAGAATAAAAAGGCTATGTCTCTATACCTTTTTATGAATGATTCCTTCTCAGTATTGTTCCAACTAGTCCATATATGCTTCAAATCTTGACAATCATTCTAATGATACCTTATCTTGACCTTTTCATGCATCATTGAGGCATACTCAGGTTTAAGGATGTCCCTATCTTCACGCTATTGGCACTTTGACCATACTAGGACTTTTTGAAAAGGCTTCAGTTTAGAAGTGGACTGCTGCTCTATGCCAGACACCCCTTGTCAAATATTGAACCATTGGCCAATTGTCCCATAATGATGTTGATTATGATAAAATGATACATGTGTCAAATAAAAAAGCGAAAAGAAAACAAGTTAGTGACCATACAAAATAATAAGAATAATCATAAGGGAATAATAGAATAGCAACAAAATTGCCCTGACAACAAGCGATACGATACGTAAAGGCGAACATGAAAAATTATGAATGTTGTGATAATAAATGCACATCATAACAGCATGTCCGAGTTAAAAAATTACCCTTAACAAGGTGAAATGATACCTTGCAAGGATAAAACTTATTCACTAAGGGGCGACATTTGTTCGTCACCATCTTACACATTAAGCCATTGTTTGGATAGCATGACAGCTTGTTTAGGTTAGATATGACTCTTTTAGAATGACATGAGGCATTATAAGTGATGGTATTCACTTGTAATCACCAACATATTGCAAAGGGTTAACTGTCCAGCATAACAGCATGCTTAGAACAAACAATCATGAAATAAAATGACAAATGTAGGCAACAATGTTCATCCATCGTCACCTACATAACCATGGTGTATAAGAGTAAAGGTAAGAAGTGTTTCCCAAAGTGATCCTATTTTTTGGGTTATTCTAGCAACACTCTAGTATGGTTTGAAATAGTTTAGCTTGCAGAGTTCACTATATGGGTCTGAGTTTATGCTTAAATTGATGATCAAATAGCTCTTTCGTCTGATGAGGATAGCCAAGGCACACCAATCCTTGACCCATTGCGGGTTTGGTAAATGGGTTCAATCCTATGGATGTATTTCTTCATGCAAATGTTGAGTGGGACTCATGAGAGACATATGTAATTTACACCCTAAAAGCTATTGCTATGCCTATACGAATGGGTACTCACAAAGATGGATAGCTCACTTCCTCTTAATAATTGGGATGCTAACTTCACTTTGGAGTTTGGTGGGAATTTAATGCAAATACATATGCATGATGTGTGTTAGGAAACAATTAAACCTTTTATTTTACACCTATATTACCATGCTTATTCAAATTGATATCTATTCAAGAACATAATAGTCCTTGCAATCAAAAAACAAAACCACAAAATGTAAAAGGTTAGAAGATAAAGATAAAATGGGATTATATCTAAATAATGATGGAAGCTAAAAAAACAAAAAATTGAATGAGACATAGCTAGTCATAGGCTTAACTCTCTATGTTGTCCCAAACGGAGTTGCCAAACTATCACTATGTACCACTTTTTGCAATTTGAGCTTAGCACGTACAACTTGAGAAAAATAGAGTGTGGGTATGTTGGTTTGAGCATTTGGGTTATCCCTTGATCGAGATCTAAATTAGGCATAGTAATATGAAGGAAAAAAAGACCGTCAGGCGAATCGCTTATCCAATTAGTCTTGGAAGGCTGCCACGAATTGACCATAAATTTGGAGTCACCATTAATTTTTTTCAGGCTAAGCATGATCCAATGCCTATTGAAAACAATATTCGAAGTTACGAATCCAAAAATTGATTTTAAAGTCTGCAAGGTCTAGAGATTCGTCAATTAGGTTTAGGAGTTAGTTATGAGTAGGGAAGGATTAGCACCCCCACAACGCTTGAAATTGATACTTGCTAACCATATCTTGCTTCAGTTTCAATTTAATCAGTTCCATTTTACCATTGGTTTGAAATAATCCCCTTTTGATACATGAATATTTGTGAAAATTGTAGATCCAAGATTTGAAAGAAAATTTAGATCATCTATGCATTTCGGAGGTGTGTGGAACCTGAGGATTTTTTATGAAAATAATTTTTGAATTAAATTTTAAAAATTTTGGATGTCTCGTGCCAAACATTTGAGAGACACTGATGTGAAACATTTCCTTGTAATGTTTGAAATAATTTTAAAATATAAATGCATAATGGTCATTGCAAAGGGAAACATGTTAGTAAGACAAAAATGAATATAATAACGTTGTGTAAAAATAAACACATAAAAAAATATAAAAGTGGAGGGGCAATCAAAGTGTATCTCGTAATTGTCTTCAATTATTAAAGAATAACTAGAATGATAATTTTTTAAATGCGTTCAGATTCAGTGGTAACTTGAAGGATAAGAAAAGGTTTTGATTAGTAAACTCGAGGACTAAGAGAGAATTTTGATTTCGAGTGAAATTTGAAAAGTGGGGTTGTAGTATCCCCTTAGAAGGCAGGGTTAGAGTGTCCCTAATGATGATAATTTTAGATGTGTCCAAAAGAAGATTTTGATTTAAAAACCTAAGAAGTTTTACGAGAGAGAAAATTCAAAATATAGGTGAAAAGGATTATCCCCTCGAAAAGGGGGTTAAAGTATCCCCAAAGATGAAAATTTTAGTTATATTTAAAAAAAGTTTTAATTAAAAGTCCCGAAAAGGTTTGGGAGAAAGAAAATTCAAGTTTTTGAATCAAGAACAAGGTTAAGTGTTCCCATTAATGAAAATTTTGATATTTATGGAGAAAAGAAATATTTTGGGTGAAAAAGTATTTTAAAAATGGAAACCTAGAATTATCTTATTTTTGGGTGAAAAGGCATGCATGAAGATGAACATAGATGATACATTTAAACAAAAAGATGATGTTTTGGCAATAAAAAATGGCAAAAATACAAGAAAATGAGTAGAAAATATAAGTTGCTATATTATATTCATAAATGACATCAAGAATCATGCTATGAAAAATGTTATGAAAATGTTTAAAGAAGGAAAAACATGCTAGAATTTTCAAGATGACATTTTTGTTCTATGAAACCTACCAAAATGCAAGAAAATGCATGAATATGCTCAAAACATGTTAGGGTGAACATTATAAGTTGAAAATGTAAATGTGCATTAAACATGACAAGAAATGCATGAATAGGGACATGGCATGTTTATTCATCCAAGCAACATCAAGGCATCAAGAAGATCATCAAAATCCTAAGACTACTACAATGAAGGCCACAATAACGCATGAGAATCTTAGAATGATGGTGGTAACATAAAAAAGGTCAATAGGATGATTCAAATGCTGAAAACATGAAAATAAATAGATTAAGAGGAGAAAATATACCAAAAGCATTAAGCTTTAGCCTTTTTCTTTAAGAAGCAACTTTGGACTCATCTTCTTCTCTTTTTGATGTTGATTAGAAAGAAAGTGATGAAAAGAAAAAGCTTTTTAGTTAAGGAGCTAATGGAAGGGAGTTTTAAAAAGAAGGATGAGTGGAATGGAGGGTTAGGAAAAGGGTTTTTAATGGTGGCTTGAAGGAGCTACAGGAATGAAAGAGGGTTTTTGGTTTTTTGGTGGCCAAGGAATGTGGAGAGGATATATGAACATTAGTGTTTTCTACTCAGAATGTGTCTATCTATATTGCATGTAGAGTCTATCTATCTTTTAGGTGAGCCAAAGTTGGCATATATAGCAATGTGAATATAAAGTCAAATAATGCAAAAAACAAGAGTATGATGGGGTTTTGCTACATGTACCTCATGTAGTGACAAGGTACTATGCTAAGTTGCTAAGCAAACTTATTGGCTTGATCAACAAAAACAGTGGATCAAGGCCACTTTATGTAGCTAAGCATTGAGAAAAATCAATTTTGCCCTTTTGTAACTTGCATAATTTCATAGAAATATTCTTTGTTATTGCTATTTGGGCCTTAAAAATTTTGATGATTTTTGGTGCAAAATATGTTCAAGTTGAATTTTCAGATCAATGGTGCAAAGGCTGGAAAATGACACGAAATAGGCCAAAATGCCTTGGTCTATCGATACAAACATTTTGCATTGATACACAAGGCAAATTTTGCCTTACAATATTGATACAATGAAGTTTGTATCAATACCAAGAACAAAATTTGTTTCAAGTCTTGAGACTTAAAACCTCTATTGATACCACAAAGGCCTATATCTATACTTTTGTTTGTGTGTTGATATGTTTGGCCAAAAATCACAATTTTAGCTACTGTTAAAGCCCATATCAATAGAAACATAATCAACATCGATACCACATGTTAGGTATCGATATAAACCCTCTTGTATTAATACTACACAAGAAAATTTGAATTTTTAATGATGTGAAAGCTTCATATCAAGACCTATGCACCAATATGACTTGCCCATACTTTAGGCTCTCTGAATACCTCATCATAGTTGGAAATAATAGGAAACCGACCCATGCTCATCTGAATGACTCCAAGGATACCTAAGATAATGACTTCCGATGCCTTGGATGATGCGTGGACAAAATATGGTGTCTACATATATAAAGTAATGTTTGGGGTCTTGCACACATATAATCCATTGATGGTTTCAATTATTATACGATTTTTATTGATCATGATACGAAGCATATCTGGTTATTCCCCATTAAAATTAAGTCTGATGTATACAAAATATTGCCATCAGTTAAAGCATTGGTTGAAAATTTTTCAACACCTCTGTCATCAACATGTAATCTAATAATGAAATGAATACAAAGCACTATGTAATTTTTTTTCCATGCATGGAATTTCCCATTTCACCATCCACCTCACACGCTATAATACGATGGTACTGCAAAAAGAAGACATAGACAGGTTGTTGAGATTGATCTAACACTCTTCCATCATGTGTCAATGCCATTAAAATTATGGTAAAATACATTTCAAGCTACTATATATCTTATTAATAGACTTTCCAAACCGATTCTTAAAATGAGACATCTATTTAAAGCTTTGCTCAATAAAACACCAAATTATACCAAGTTGAAGGTATTGAAGTGTCTTTCTTATCCATGGCTTAAGCCTTACAACAATCATAAGTTACAACCTAAATCTTAACCTTGCATATTTCTTGGGTATTCTTAGACACAAAGTGCATACAAATGTTTTGACACACATACAAAAAGTTTTTGTGTCTAGACATGTTTTATTTAATAAGCAAATGTTTCCTTTGCCCTCTTTTATAGCTCTTATTCACTCTACAAGACCGATTAGCATCAGCCATTACCTGTAATTCTTTATCTACCATCTTGTTATTCATTAGGACAACCAGCTTTCCAATCAACAGCATGTGCACCTAATCAAACCTCAACAAATCAATCTAGCAATGCCCTTAAAGCTTCTTCATCAGGTAATGCAACTTTATCTTTAAGTCCTTTAGCACCTCCATCTACTACTAGAACCTCTAACTTAAACATAAAAAACCATCCCATGACCACCAGATCATAAAAACAACATCCATAAGTAAGTCATCTGTACAGCCACCAAACATTGTTTCTCCTTTTTTATCGAACCCAACTCCATCAAATAAGCCTTTCATGACATCAATTGGTGACATGTTATGATAGCTAAGTTCAATGCCTTAATAGGAAATAATACTAGGGAACTAGTGCCACCCTTTCTGAACCAAATTTTGCACAATATAAGTGGGTCTTTCATTTCAAAAGGAAAACTAAATGGATTACTCGACAAATACAAGCCAAGTTGGTTACTAAAGGGCTCCATTAGAGGCTAGGTTTCAACTTCAAAGAAACCTTTAATCCAATTATTAAATGTACAAATTGAACTGTCTTATGCATTGTTCTTGCATACAAATGACCAATCCTTCAAATGGATGTAAATTGCTTTTTTTCAAAGAACTTTCACTAATGAAGTCTTCATGACTCAACCATCGAGCTTTACTCATTCAGATAAGCCCAACCATGTTTGTAAACTTCACAAAGTCATCTATGGCTTAAAACAAGCTTTTCGAGCTTGGTATCAAGTACCAAGTAATTTTTTATTAAGCTATGGCTTTCACAAATCAGTCTATGATAGCTCTCTGTTTACTTATGCTAAGAACTCAATTTTCATACTTTCTAGTCTGTATATATGATTTGCTGCTCACTGGAAACAACCTCGTAGCCTTGGCAAAATTTCAACAATAACTTTCTCAACATTTCTCATTCAAAGATCTCGGCAGCTACAAAATACTTCCTTGAGGTTGAAATCATCCCTACACTAACAAGTCTCTTACTGTCACAATATAAATACATAAGAGACCTTTTTAAAACCTTGAACGTGGATAATGCCAAAGCTGCTATTACCACCACCACCACCACTCCCTTGCCATAATTGTGAAACTCTTAACTTAAAGATGGTTCAAGGCCAGTTAACGCTGCTGCCTATAAAAAAGTTTTTGGCTCTGCACAACATATCTCTTTAACAACATCTGACATTTGCAAATTCAGTCAACAAATTGTCACAATTCATACACTCTCCTAGGCAAAAACATTGGACTCGTCTTAAACAGGCCTTATGCTACCCTAAAGGCACCTTTCACAATGGCTTGTTTCTTAAAGGAATCCCAACTATACTTAGCTACATTTAATGACTCAAATTTGGTAGGTAATTTGGACAATAGATCCTTTACCACAGGGTGCATTATTTATTTTTATGGGAATCCAATATCTTGGAAGTTAACAAAATAGAGGATAGTGATAGGGTCATCCACTGAAGCAGAATACCATGCTATTGCCAACACAATTGCAGAACTGACTTGGATAAAGAATCTCATGTCTGAATTGCATGTTCTATTAACAAGCTCTCCGACACTCTACTCTGACGACATTGAAGTTGCACACCTGATTGCCAACGCTGTCCTCATTCTAATTGAAATACCTAGCCCTTGACTACTACTTTGTCAAACATGTCTAATCTGGAGAGATCAAAGTCTCATACATCTCCAATACCGATCAGTTTGTAGATGGTCTCGCTAAACCATTCGTAAGACAAAGACTTCTTTTTTTGCATTCCAAGACTGGTGTAGCTGATGGCTCCACCGTCTTGCGGGGCATGTAGCGGATGCTCCATTTAAGCAAACCAACATCATATAAGCAACAAACAACAAGATCAAATCACCTGTTCCTTCAACAAAGCAAATAACATGAAGTCTAGAACCAACAAGATATCTCAATCAAGCTCAGCCAGTATCAATAGTTTAAAACTTAAACTATAACAACTTTACAAAATTCAAGTCTCCTAGGCAACCTACACTTGTATGTACATATTGTGTTCACTCATAAATGAAAAGTGTACATTAACTGCCAATTATTGCAGCCGTTACATATAATTAGACTTTCAAGATTATTACTTCAATTTAAGTAATTTGGAAAAAAAGGGGAAAAAAAGCCAGACTAGTTGTATATAATATCGCACAAATAGTTAATTAGACGATCATAATTATTCGTTGTAATTACCTGTAAGTACTAAAATTTTAATTTGTCAACATATATGAAGAGGAATAATTTCCTGATATCGCCCCTTACTTGTACAAGTGTATTTCCAGCTTGTATGCAATTAATTATTTCTCGTGTGGTTGTCTTTTTATGGGTTAATTTTTTTCCCTTCTTGGATAGATTTAATGGGTATTTCCTCCGATTTCCAACATAACAGCTGAAAAGCATGTGTAAATAATAAACAAATTCTTTGACACGCAATTATAATTATAGAAGTAAAGGAAGTTTTTCGCCTTAAGAAAAGGAATAAAAAGAAAGCTACTAAGTGGTTTTCCCGTTTCATATGCCATAGTATCATGGAAAAGCAAAATTATTAGTTTTGGACGACAAATTTGAATTCAAGTGTAAAAATAATTGGTAGGACTTTTACAGCATTGTCAGTTCCTTAATTTGGACGAGGAGGGCGAAGAAATAAAGAAACCCGAGGATAGAGATTTTAAAACATCAAAATATATCTTATATCTTATTTTTGAAGTTTTGAAATATTTGTTGCAAATACAACAATAATCTAAAACCAAATAAATAAAAGAAGAAAAAGTTCGTATTTACATTGCACATAAAAGAGAAGAAAAAGGAAAATTAAGATAATTAACAACAATTTGAGTATGGAATCCCATATCTAATTTGTATTTATAGAAAATGATTTTAGATCAATTTCAGTAAGCAATTTTAGTTGATATATATATATATATATGTATGTATGTATGTTAAAGCCTCATATTCCTTGCAATTGAAATCCTTAATATTCTTACGAAAATTAAAAATCATGATTACAATTAAGGCTCACATTACAAGATCCAAAGGGACAATCGCATGAGTTCACCTTCATTAATCTTATAATACAAGTTTGTCTGTCGATAAACTTCATAAACTTAGCGTGTCGAGATTACTTTAGCACCTATTTAATTAGAAAAAAAAAAGAAGAAAAAACTTGAAAATACAAAAAATCGACCCTTATTTGATTCTAAATACTACTTGAGAAAATTAAGGTATATAAAAATAAAATTAACGAAAAAAAAGGAAGAGCTTATTAATCGGGTTACTATAGGATTCATATATGTAATTACTGGTTGGATAAATAGGAGCAAGAAATCATTACCAGTCCATTACCGGCAAATAGGCAGTGGTTTTAATAGGCAATATACCGTTCATGAAACCATGGGCGAACAGTAAAAAATTCCGAAAACTATGGCGCTTTGGTCCACGTGTAAGAAAAAGATCATTTCAATTCCAAAAGTCAAGTACTAGATTGTATCATGAGAAATGCGTGTGATTGCAAAACACGCGTTGCTCTAACTATTAATTTAATTATTATTAAAAAAAATGAATGGTGTTTTTAGAGTAAAAAGACGCGTAATTTTTTGAAAATGGATTTTTTTTTCCTCAATCAATAAGAGTTTGATTTCATTAAACATATAAATAAAAAACCAACATCACAATATATCAATCAAAACCATTCCCTACTATATCAACCTAAACTAAAACCAAGCATTAAACTTACTGATAAGGGCAGCCAATCAATACCACAATACATCATTAAAAACCATTTCCCTAACTATA
This sequence comes from Adansonia grandidieri, assembly GCA_038382065.1. Taxonomy (NCBI): domain Eukaryota; kingdom Viridiplantae; phylum Streptophyta; class Magnoliopsida; order Malvales; family Malvaceae; genus Adansonia; species Adansonia grandidieri. The sequence continues at coordinate 1,592 of JBBYHK010100697.1, read as the reverse complement.
CCACCCTATATTAAAACCAAGCACAAAACAGACTAGTTCTATCAACCACCACTTCTGCAAAAACGATTCGCTTCATTGTATATATGCACAAAATCCACATTTTTTATCTATTGACTGCTGTAGTCAGTCTCATAAAAAATTCTCCAATCCTTCTAAAGCCTGCCATTTTCATACAAATCCAAGACACCGTTACTTTCGAATCCGACTCTATAATCAATTCTTAATGGCAGAATACGAAATAAATTTTGTGACTGATCTAGATATCACCTAGACCAAAAAAGCAATTGGACCAAAATCAATCTAATCAAGAGTTTTATACGAACTAGTAATTGGACATGCACGAGTTGTATGATA